>PPHD01011765.1:0-18559 GCA_002909625.1 Bambusicola thoracicus
AGAGTATAAATGCGGGAGAGGAAAGCAAGATGGGGCTGTGGGCTTGGGTTCCAGGGAGGGTCTGAAAGTTCTCTGCAGGCTGATGGTCACAGTAATTGCGAGTGACTGCTCTAATGTCACAAATTTAACAATACAAATCCCATTAAAAGAAATTGAAACGAATCTGTTCTCCTCTCTGATTTTTCCTTTTAATTTTTTCCTCATCCACATTGCATCTGTTTAGATTTAGTTCATCCCCTCCACATATACACATACACATACTCTTTTTCTTTTGAATCTAAGGAGTGGAAGCATATTATCTTATATACTGACTTCTGCTTTATGAAAGCACACGTATAAGAGTTCATCTTTGTGGCTGATATCAAACCTTTCAGTGGTGCAGTTGTAGGACTCCAGAGGTACCGGCCAAAGAAACTGTGAAAGTGACATGAAATTTTCAGCTGGGATTTATGATTGAAGTATAGCCAGAAATGTCACTTGGAATCAGAGTGATGAACATAATATTGATTTCTTAAAAGTGCCAAATTATTTAAAACTAATAAATAATAATTATTAGCATCAGTGGAGTGATTTATATCATCATAACACTGGGCAGAAAGAATAGTACTAACAGTGTAACTGGAGTTCTCAAGTATCTAAAGGATTTGCTATCCAGTGCTAAGCAGGAGACTGGGAAAATGAGCTACAATTACTCTTAAATCTTCTGTTTTGTGCAAGTTCTGTTCCTGACAAAGTTGGTAGAAGTTGGGTATCCGGTAATTCTCCTGGCCACACTGACCTCTGGTCTTCCTGCACTGCACACTTCTGAGAAATTCGCACAACGTTTCTAGGTGTCTTGCCAGAAAGCAGAGAATTCCTACTATGCTCAGCATTACAGTCTGACAGTTGCATATTCCTGGTTCTGTATCAAAACTTTAGCTCCATTGTTTCTTACGGTAATTCTCAAGTGAAGAAAGCATGAACCACTATATGGCAATAAATCAGGTCAGATTTATACATTTCAGAATATTGCCATGTAAAGAACATTAACTCCAGCCAAAACTATAATGATTTCTGTTTTATACTCAGCAGTAAAGCTGACTTGAACTTTCTAGCAATGAAAGATTTCTTATCACTTTTCTTGGGATGTACTCTATAGGAAATAACATTAGAAACCCATAATAGGTTTAATTTCCAGCTGACATAGATAAGTTGTTGGCTTTTTTTCCCTTTGAATGATGGAATAACCAGCAGTGAGCACTGGATTGCTCCCACAGATGTCCCTCAGTGCCAAGGCAAGGATGGCATTTGTTATATCTTCTTGCAGTGGTGTACCATCTCATGGGGAGCCCTTCCACCAGCTCATACTGTTGCATGTGGAGGTGGGCTGTGCAGTTCAGAGATCCCTGGCTGCCTCTGCAGCTCTGTGTCTCTGAGTGGGTCAGCTCATCCTGAAACATTTTTTACACTAGCAGGTTTTTCTGTTCCCTGGAAAGCTTAACTGTATATGAAAGAGCTTGTGAACACTAATGGTATGAATACATAAGGACAGCCTGTGTCTGAGCACTTGAGAAATATGGCACCAAGGTATCCTGCAAGTAGCATCTATTGCTCCAAAATTAGACAGATTTCCTTTGCATGTGAAATCTGGTAGATACCTGTATATGTTGAAATTATTTCATTGTTCCTGAAACAGGCTTTGCTGCATGACAAAACACTTCCTTATGGTAGATAGGTGTTGCCTTAACCACAAAAATGTGTGTAGGTTCAGCTGAGATAAGGACCCGTCATTTCAGTTGCTTATTCATGGGTTTCAAACTGTACAAAGCTGGATTTTCTGCTAGTACCTTTGGAGCTGTACCTCTACAACATCATAAGCTTGGTGGACCTAGAAAGAGGTGTAATAAAGGAGGCCCAAAATTCTGCAGAAGAAGTGTTGTAACAGAATCAGGCTTTTGGAGGTGTGAACCCAACCTCTTCCTGACTGATACGACTCCTTCACATTTGGTAAAGCTTCTCCTTCTCTAAACAGAAGAAATCTAGAAGAAAAAAAAATAGACCCTATTAATATGTATTGTAAACCTGTATTTGTTTCTTATATATGAAATGGAATACTGTTAACAACAAAAATGATGCACTAGTATATGGACATTTTGTTTCTATTCTAACAATAAATGTGTATTTTTGTGGTATCTGTTGTCATAGCACTGTATTTGGTGGTATTTCTAAAGCCTCTTTTAGAAGGAATTAAAAAACGGTGGGGAAGAATACAGAGTAATATTACTGTTCAGAAGTATACTGCTAAAATAATGATTGTAATGCATTCCACAGATTATTGTACCCATGCTATTAAATCTTGACATTTTCAGAAAAGAGGAGGAATGGCTGGGCTGTGTGCTATTTTGGCATTGAAAGCATCTAGAATAACCTGAGTTCTGAAGATAAGTGTTTAACAAAAGCTGAACATCATAGTTAAGTTCCAGAGACTGACTTTGCATGCAGGACCACAGAACTAGATTTAAAAACCAGCTGACAACAGCACAATTTCTGTTGTTTTCAGGGAGGAATGTAGAACATCCCCAACTTCTTGAAATGTGATCCTGCATATTTCTGAGAATCAATGCATGGAGGAGACTGGAAGGGTCTTCAAGAGGTAATCTAGGCCAATGGTTAAGTAAAAGCAGCTGTCTCAGGGCTATGCCCAGTCATTTTGAA
The DNA here is from genome assembly GCA_002909625.1 of Bambusicola thoracicus. Classification (NCBI taxonomy): domain Eukaryota; kingdom Metazoa; phylum Chordata; class Aves; order Galliformes; family Phasianidae; genus Bambusicola; species Bambusicola thoracicus. The sequence goes on from PPHD01011765.1 coordinate 2,695, forward strand.
TATCTGTACAGGTGGAGATGCCACAGCCCTTTTGGGAAGCCTGTCTTAGTGCCTGCTTAATCGGTATTACTTATATTTAACTGGAATTTTCTGCACGTTGGTTTGTGTCCATCGCCTCTTGTTCTGTCAGCCTCCAATCATCTACTTGCACACATCAACACACGTATCAGTTTACATGTATCCCTCACTGAAATGCAAAATACCTCATTTCTTCTGTCACAATAAACCTCCATTAAAGAAAGAGTATTTTAAGTTTTGGTAGGAACACTCAGTGAAGTAACACAAAACCAGATGTTCTTTATCATCCAAGTTCTGGCAAAGTCTTCCATACTGGGGATTTTATCTCAGGCATTATGAACAGTGTCATGCACATGTTAGAATACCCCTGTGGATTGGTTTATGTGGGTATAGACTGCTGCCAATTCAAACAGCATATGACAGAAATAGAGAGGTGGTTTTTATAGGTAAAGAACACCCTGTGGCCATCCATCTGAATTCACTCCAGCAAGACATTTTCACTCTCTGAGTTAAATGGAAGTTAAAAACTCATCTAGTCATACTGGGGAAACAAAGATGATCCAGGTCCTTTAAATCACAGTTCTGACAGAGGATTTGTTTTTATGTGTGAGCTTTGTCCCATCCTTTTCTTTTTTCCCTAAATTCACCTTGCTACTTTTTACAAAAATCTTTACAAAAAGAGAAGATCGTTAGACAGTTTTTCCTTCCTTTCCCTGCCTTTCCCTATTTTCTTTTTCCTGATTCAGACTTAGTCAAATTTAATATACAGAAAACAAAACAAACAGTCCAACCATAACATCATAGGCCACCTCTTTATTTGTCCTGCCCAGAGGCAAGATCAACAACAGCTTACCTTGATCTCCAGAATCTCCTATATCTGAGAAACTGTAGTTTATTCCTGTATTAAAATACAAAGTTTTCAGTAGCCTGAAAGCTAATAACCTGCCCTGGTGCACATAATCACACAAAAACTGCCTTTCCAAGGAAAGTGAGCCATCAAGCTGACAGTCCACACGTTAGGTCCCTAGCTAGTGATTTAAATGCTTAGTTTTATTAGCAACAGCTATCTCTGGAAAAGGTTGTGTCTAAGTCCCATGACATGGTCTGCTCCTTCTTTGCTCTACAACTGTGTGCAGACCACATGTTTCTGAATCATTTACCATGAATCTTGCAGTATGGATTTTTCAAATTAACATGGTAAGATTTCTAGGCCAAGACTGAGTTAAATGATTTGTATGAAGGAGCAAAACAGAATACCACCCATATTCAGTTTTCTCCTCTCCTCTAAGCTGTACAGTTGTGAATTGTGTTTGTACTCACCATCTGCTCCTCTTCGTATTTCTTTTGCGTCTTGGAAGCCAAACTTAGCAATACTACCGACTGGTTTCCTCCCAGCCTGGATGCCAAAGCTGCGCTTTGTTGTCGGCATCACAAAGATGTGTTGACTCCAGTATGACTAAATAGCAAAAAGATGTGGGTTGAAAAAAGCAGTCCTCAAACTTTTGGCACCACAAACCACTGTCAGCTGGTAGGACGCTCACTGACAACTGCTCATATTTTCAGTCCAATACTAATTGAAAGCACTAACAAGCCATTATGGTTCTGATGACTATGGCTGTGGATACCAATGAAACTCTGCTGACCACAAGTATATAAATTAAAAAGACTATCAAGACTAATTGCCACTGCTGTGTTTCATCTGATTTTATATCCATATTGTGCAACACATCTAGCACATGGCATTTGCAATTTCCAGCCAAACTGGGCTCAGTTTAAAACAAGCACATATTTGCTCAGAACTGACCTGCTTTAAACATGCTTGCACAATAGGTTGATTTTTTTGTTTGTTTGTTTTGTTTTAGTTAGTGGGTTTTATTGGGAATGTATTTCCATAGTTCAGAACAAAAAGTAAGCCCAAGAGACAATTTTCTTATCCCAGCTTTTGTAGAAGACATCATGATGAAAATCATACATTTCACAAGTGAAACTGAAAAAACACTCATGGGATTTGTATTCTTTTCAGTTGAGGCATCTGCAGTTATACAGAGCAAATCACCACATACTAGAGGTATAACCATCACTAAACAGTTAAGATTCTCTCTTTGAAAGAAGACAACTAAGAAGCTCAATAAGCTTTTTCTATGCAGATGGGTTTATGATAAAAAAATAACTGATATACTATAGATAGTAGCGTACATTTTTTTTCTGGTTCAGGTTTGAGAATGTGTATGTTCCAAGGAGAATGAACACTTCTGTCACTTTAACATTTCTTATTTTGTTTACTTCATCTCCAAGGATGGTGAATTTACATCTTATTAGCGATAACAGCGTATTAGATTTTCAAAAGTATTCACTCTGACCGTGATCAAGTCCTAGAATAATTAAGGTATTCTGGAAAAATACCAGTTGAAGTAAAATTAAGCAATTTCTGATTGCTATTTAAAAATCCCTCCAGAAGGAAACAGAGTCTCTTCTGGAAACAGTGGTTTCCTGTGTTGTGCATGTTCTAGGCATGGCACATTATGGATAAATTAGTGATAAAAATTGCATGTTCTCAGAGACTGACTAGTCTGACCATTCCGAAGCAATACAATTCCACACAGCAGTTTTCCCCTTTTGATGCTTCTGCAGTTGTCTGATCCTGGGAGAGCTCTCTATGTACTAAGATTTTGGCCAAAGTAGTCTGTGATGAGTAGATGTGAAGGAGAAAATCTTGGTTCTGGATGTATAAAAGAAGAAGTGTGAAGGAGTGTGTTTCACAGCAGGCAAGAGCTTACTGCTAGTTAGAAAAGCAGCCCCCTTTCAGGCACAAATAACTAAGCATACGGCTGTTAGGTGTGCAGAGCTAGAAGTGACCATTATGGTATGGGTACCTCAAGTCAATAGTTCTGATGTCACCCAGGATGTTATTTCTAGCAGAGTGAAGCAGTTCCTGAAAATGTCTGGACATTGTGTCTAAAATGATGTCTGAAAGAATCTAAAATTGAGCATACGGCTTTGTTCTGATTTTAAACTTGAAGGGCTTTTTCCTCTGTGGCTGACACTTAAATGCACACAGAATAACTGTCAAAAATTAAAAATTGCTTGGATTATAAGTAAATGCAATGCGTGGGTCAAATAATTTGTTTCTTTTGAAAATAATGACAGTCATCCTTCAGAACTGAGACAGAATAAATTTAGAGCAATATGAATCCAATTATTTGAGAAATTCAAAGTTCATGATAATTTAGGGAAAATAAATTCCTTAGTTAACGATTAATTTCATTTATTTTTAAAAAAATAATTCCTCTCCTAAGAGTAAATATTTCACCCAGATTTAGCCAACCTTGTTAATGCTGATAAAACGTGGTTTACCTTTCGCAATGTACAACACAACACAATGGCCCATAGAGATTATCCAGTTCTGTACTCATGATTACCATCAAACTAATTGAATTTGGCATGAAAGGAGAGCAATAAGAAAGTAAGAAGAAATACAAATGAAGCACCTGTTCTCTTTACCTTCCATCGAATGGTACTGCCTTTAACGGGTCTTTCAAATTATTCTAAATTACTTTTGCGCCATCCATCCTTTCCTGCTGTCTCTCACTCCACATTACATCTCACACAAGCATACCTCTCCTTTACTTTGGCTAAGCAAATCACTGTGATACTCAAGAAATAAAACTATTCTGTGCTTGTCAGCTGGAAAACCTTAACACCACCAACAATACTGTGGACTGATTAGCTAACACATACTGCAACAATCATACACAAAGCAGCAAATCCCTGCTTTTTCTTCACATAAAGTTTTTAATGTATGCATTACAGAATGAAAGAAAGATAATGTGCTCCAGATCTACAGCTGTGTCTTCGTAGAGAGCAAGAAGAGTAGATATAAAGCTTAGTAGAGTACTTACTCTGCTGTTCTCCCTCGAATCAAGCCCTGCCAGGCTTTCTTGTTAGATTGTTTTACAGTTATCATAAGAAATTGGAGGGAGCAATGGAAGTAACTTCTCTGTAATGTTTCATATTTGTTATACTATTTCAAAATTCAGTTGATGAGGCGCTATTGAAATTTGCCAAGTCCTTTGGCTTGGGCCTCAGATGCATAAAATTTAATTTTTTAGCTCTGGATCTACCGCTGAGTCTTTTTCACAACCAGGCTTACTTTGGGTTTAGCATCTTCATAAACAAGATGCATTTCTAATTTGTCTTGTCATTTTTTTATTTATTTTTTTTTTACAGTGAAAGAGAAAAGCAGGGGGAGGACGTTCATTTCAATTTGTTGTATTTTGAGTCAACACAAAATGTTGTTCTGCCAAAAGAAGAAAAAAAAGCATATTCAGCTGTAAGTCAAGGCAAGCCACAACCTCCCTATTATTATATTTTGGCTGTTACATTGAAAAAAAAAAAGATCATTAATGACACAGAGGTATGCTGCTGTACACCACAGGATGAGTGGCCATTTGTTTTTGAACATCTTCAGATGCAGAAGGGGGCAGTGCAAATCTCTCCTGCATATCTTTTTCTCCTTTGTGTGAGGAGAGCATATTGCTGCTGGTAACTGGCAAATCCAGCAACCATGTGTCAGCAGTATCATGTGCCACTGGCAAAAGATTTATTGTACATTCTGTCCAGTGTTTCTCTATTCAGCTTAAATCAACAACGGAAATACTTGCTCAAGATAGTTCCACTTGCAGCTCAGGGTTCCTTCTTCTCTGTGCTTGCCATCTAATCTTCTCTTCTTTGAAAAGAGCTTACCAATGCCAAGTTTGTGGTGGACGTCTGATGTGCACTATGTAGCAGTGCCACTCAAAGTATTTACAGACAAGAAGTGTTTTACAAGCCTAAGCTTCACAGTCTTTCACTTAATTCCAATTCTCAGTCATTTCTGAAAATTTGTCTACTGTTATTCTGTTCTAAAAAAGTAAACTGACAACATTTCAAAGTCTCAAAAGATACTGCAAAATATTTTTTCCAGCCTAGGGTTAGTCTCTGTCATTTCAACTGGCATGAAATTATTTTCACTCTGTGGCCCCAGGATTCAGAATTTCATGCCTGTTATGCACAAGTGTAACTTATGATACTGAAAATACAGGAGTGGAAAATCACATGCGGTGAACTTTGCACAATATTTTCAATAGCTAAAAGACCAAAAACATTATCTGAGTCAAAATATGCTCTCTAGGACGTCAGCACGAATTCAAAGTACTTATACAGCCTTAAAAACAATACCACAGCATATGTACCAGGTCAAATTCAACAAATATTTTTATTAAGTCAATATCCAGGTGAAAATTCAGACAATTCACCATCTCCCCACAACTTCAAAAAACAATGGAAACAAAGTTAATGGTCCCTCACAATTGGAAATGGGAAAATAAGTGTTTAATAAATAACTATATAATTTCTTAAATTACTATGAATGGAGTTAAGCATTATGTTCATCTATATTGCATTTGTTTTCTTTCAACTTTTTCCATCCCTGTTCAGACTTAATTTAAATCTCTCTAATCTGACAAAAGAGTAAAACATTCCGGATAAAAAAAACAATAATCATGGCAGGTTACTGTGCTGATGAAGGAGACAGCATTTTTATTTGTTGCAACTAACAGCTAAGCAGCGAGGACAGCCTGGTATGATCAGCTGAGGAAGAAACTCTAATGATCTGATGATTATCACAGATTTCTTGGTCTTTTGTCTAATCTAGAGACTAAGCAATGTAGTTTCTCAGCAGTTTTAAGACTAAAGAGTGAAATCTGATAGATTTTATAGAGCCAAATAGGGTGCAATATGCTCTTGTAAATACAGTTTTTCAAGAGCCAGACATGTAGATCAGGTAAAAATGTTTGACTCAAGACACCTCCATGATTCCTTTGGATTGCTATAAAGTCAGTTTTCTGTGTTGTTGTAATGTTTTCCATGGTATTCAATGAATGGCCAAATCATCCCTCAGACTTGTCCACGTCAGGTGGCCCTTTCTGATTCTTATTTCTACATTCACTGCTTTGTCCTATTTCCCAGGCTCCAGTTTTCCACAAGCAGTTCCCACAAAATAGCTCTGCAGCCCAGTGAGGCTGCGCTTGACCCAGATGCAGCACTGACTGGGATGTTCACTTGAGGCACACAGATGGCTTTTCAGTGGGACTGATCTGTTGTGCTTCTCCTTTCAGGGGTCTGGAAGCACCAGTTTTGTTCCCTTAAGAGAGAATAAATAAATAAGTAAATAAGTAAATAAATAAATAAACAAACCATAGAGCAAGAATTAGGGCCTGAGCATTTTAGATAACAAGCACTATTTTCTGTCTCTTTTCAGTTTTTAAAATTCCGGTCTCCCAACACCACCACATTCCTGTGCATCCATGGGAGCTCAGCACATGCACACATTACAAAGAACCATCTTTTACATCAAGATGTCGCAAGAACTCTTGTCACCCACAACCACTACTCATGCCTCTTTATCTGATGGTGTAATCAAATACATTACTATCTCCTGCATGATTCTACTGCTTGTATGGCAACGTTCATCACCTCAGTCTCATGTGCTCTATTTACCTCCAGTTGCGTGTACCTAATCTCCTGTGTCCTGCCCCCTCCACCCCTACTCAGTTAAGTTCTCTACCACTCAAATCACTGCACTATCTGACCCCTTTTTCCCTTTTCCATGAGATTTCCCAGCTGAATACACATCTGTGACTGGGATCCTTTCAGGACAACATCTGTAGGAAGAGAAAGTACTCCTTGTTAGCGCTTCCTTCATGTCTCTTACATTAATGATTATAAAGATGGAGAGATGTGAAATCTTTAATCTCCAGCACTAGAAAAATAAAAAAAGAGAAGCAACCAATTACATAGTGCTCTTTTTCCTCAGGGCAGACTGAAGTCTTTAAGGGCTGAGCTTTGCAGGTTGCTACTACAAGGTTTCCAGCTCCAAGAAAAGACCATGCCATAAAGAGCCATAAGAGGGTATCAACTGTTGTAGTTGGGTAGCAGAGGTTCAGCTGTGAGCAAGGTGAGCCTGTAGACTTGTTACAGCTAGAATTGTACGGGACTGAGATGGAGGATAGGTCATATGCTGTGAGGTGGTGACCAAGGAGAGAAGAACTTTCTTCTTCACCACCGAGCTGATGTGTTAAATTAAAAGGAGACAATCTCAGTGGCTCCCTTAGCATTCTGGGGCTGCTTCCAAATATACTTCTCTTTCAACAAGAAAAGCAGACCAAATACACTCTCTGTGTATTTTACATGGTGGTCTTTCAGTAGGTATGTACTCAGCACATTACCTGAGCTCTGAAGAGGCTAATATGTCATACCAGTAATTGGTGTGAACTGGCAGTGGAAGCTTCATTCAGGCTAACAGAGCTCTTTCTGATCTTTGTCAGCCAAGGATATTTCCTGGGTAACAAAAGACATGAAGGAAGGAGGTGTGGGATTTGGTAGCCACAGCTTAATGTCCACAGTCATAACAATTGCAGTAAATCTTTAAGTAGCTTCCCTCCCATTAGTTAATCTGCTTTCATTTATTTTTATGAAGTATCAGTAAGCAGCAATTCATTTTAAGAGCTGCCTTGCTTTCCTTAAAATCATGACGTGTATGCAAACTCTGAAAATAGACTGCAACAGCCCTCCCAGCCCACCTCCTGAATGTGACATTGTTTGTTATGGAAAAACAATTAACAAGAAGCAATGAAATTTGATTTCTTTAATCTGTGCAGTGATGAAAGCTTCCCTGATGTGTGCTTGTCTTTGTGGAAGCATTCCATGCTGCCACTAATCCTCTGCATTCTTTAGAGAATGCTCATTGATTTAACTACCATCAGGTGCAATTAAGTTGTCCGCAGGTATGCTTGTCATGCACTATACCAACATACTTTTGAGGCCATTGAGAAATTGCTACAGAACATAGAAGGGTAGAAAGGGATCATTCAAAGCTGTCCTTCTAAAGCTTTCTAGATGCCTTTGACCTTAGTTTCTGCTGCTTTTGCCCATAGTATTTCTCCCTCATGGAAATGGGTGGAGACAAACAAGTCTTCTGGGACCCTGCAGAATCTGTGAACCTGCCAGATTCTTTCCACACAGAAGGCCACAGTTTCTGAACTGATTTACTGCAGTCTGTGTAACACACCTTATATTACATCGTCCAGCACTAATAAGGAAAGCATCACCACTATCACACACACATGCACGCACATGGAGTAGCAGTTACATGTCTAGCTTTGTGCAACTGACTGAAAGACTGAATCTTGTGAGCCATGTTAGGATCAACTATGTATTCTCTACTTGCACTGTTTCTCTTTAAATAGGATTTCTGCTAGATTTCCACTAAATAAAGCAGATAAATGCCTAGGATTTCATAGTGGGCCAGGAGACAGCAGTAACCCTACACAAAAGGAAGGCTAGGAAAAAAGCGAAACCCACACCCAGCATGCTGGAAACCCCTTCTTCTTCAGTGTCCAGTTTTGGCGCCTGTCACGGAGAAGTTGTTCACAATGGTGAGTAGTGAAAATACTTCACCATCAGCAAATCAACAGCAGTTCGGTCTGAAGTCCTGTCTGTCAGAGGAGGAGGGATGGGTCCCATTGATGTCATTGGAGTACTTTGTTGATACTGGTGGAACAAAATCATAACTTGTCTCTGAAGAGCCTATAACCTAAGGCAAGGCTGCTATTCTTGGTCACCTTATCACACAGACTGTGATATTAGATTTTTCTGGGGCTCTTTTGCTTTTGCATAGGACAACTCTGCCTATCTGTGGGATCTGCAGTCCCAGTAATCTCTCCATTCAGAAATTACATACAGGGAGCAGTTGTAACATTGAAACCTAAGTGAGATATTCAGGATACTCTGAAATGAATATCTGGGAGCTGTTCAACTTGCACGAATCTCCTCCTTCGCATTTTAGCCAGACAGCACTTTTTCCAGTGCTTTGTAGCATGAGTCTACCATTACCTTTAGCCACTGGCCTATCAGGAGGACAAATGCCATCTCATTGGTGACTGTGAAGAGGCCTGTTTACAGAAGTTTTCCTGTAGGTTCCTTTTTCTAGGAACATCAACCCAGTAATTAGAGAAAAATGGTGGCAAAAATTTAGATGTCATGAGGGGATCCACACCAACACTGCAGCATTGGTGCCTTGAGTTTGAACATTTTCCTAAAGACAGGAAGGAATCTGCCCAAAAGAAGAGGGCCCTCCCTAGAAAAAACTGTTGTCACAGTTTGAAACTTAAATCAATTTAATCTGAGTCTTTTTGTCTCTTCCAAATGATCCCTGGGAGGTCATAATAATGTCTGTTTTTAAGACAGCTGAAGCATGTTTACTTGTTTGTGGCATGTTATACCTGTTGCACAGGTAAATAAGCAATTGTAATAACTCAGCTGGCTACTTTCATAAACATTAAAGGAAGGAGAAAATGTACTGCTGTAATGACATCCACAGTCATCCAAAGATAACTATGACACAATTTAGATGTGGACACGACAGTCTGCTTTTTAAATATAGTCATCCTGCACTGTTTATTCTAACATAAACTTTGCCTTCCCACACCAAAATGTCATTTCAACTTCAGAGGAGGCTCAGAAGAAAATGAAATGGTTTGCTAAAGGTATCCTGAATCCCTCTAGTCTACTGACTCATCTTCCCTATCAGCATTCTAGAAACTAATGAAAAGATTATCCAAATTATTTTGATTATACAGAGTGCACCTTGTTATTTAAGAGCATCACCTCGTCCATCTGTATAACTGACATAAATAATTTTTTTGAAAATGTTAGTTAGATTTGATATTAATCCCTTTCCCATACACTCCACCTATCTTTAAACCATTTTGCAAGATGATATAAGGTAATACTTTATAAAAATGCAAACCATATGGGTTTCTCTCTGCAGTCAGCAAAAATTGCAGAGATGTTGTATGTGGACACTGAAAGCAAGCAAGAAGGTCAATGTGTGCACAAAGAAATTACAGAAAATGTCCCTGATGAGGACTATTCTCATTGGTAACTGTGAACTAAAACCAGGAGGATTGGATGTAGGCATGATTTAAGCATCAGCAGAACTTAAAGCTTGGGAAGGTCTTCTCAAAGACCTAGTCACAGAGTCTTCTGAAGCGTTCCTAATTATGCAGCAGAGCTACTGGGACATGTACAAGTCACAACAGCTTTGAGCAATCCACAATTTCAAACATAATAATAGTAAGGCAATGGTATGATGAAAAAGCTTTTTGAATGAACTGGTAAGAACTGACTCATTTCTGAAGTCAGTCTTTTTCATTAATGTTTAAATTAGGAAAAAATATGTGCGTAATAGCAGCATGGAGGAGTAGTAAGAAATGAAATAGTAGCTGCAATACAACTTCACTGCTAAGTTACTGCCTTCTGTTCCAGAAATAAGCAAGCTCAATTTTTGCTCTTTAGTATTAAGCTTAGTTTTTTGTTAAAAGTAATTAAAAGCCTCTATAGAACTGCTGTAGCAGAGAACAAGTTCTAGGACTGGCTTGAGTTGTCAACTGACCCAGCTTTACTGCCTGAACTTAAAGGTCCCAGTTTACACCTGCTGAGAATCTAAGCCTCTTTTAAAAGGAAAGAAAGCCAAGACAATACATATCTGTTTCCAGAGATGCTGCTCAACCAGGTAATCTGGTCCTGCTGCAGTTTCTGTGAGATACTTTATAATTCCAACTCCACAGAGTTCAGCCAAACTTTTGCTGAATTGAATTATCTCAAAGACAAATACAAAAAAGAAATTAATCCAGAATCAGCCTCAACATTAATTTTTTCCTTGTTCAGAGCTCACAGCACTCAAAAAGAAAGATGTATTTAAGATTAGATCCACTGCTTATTCAGTTTCTGCATTGCCTGAGGTTGCAGTGAGAACCTTGATGTTTCATTAAAAGATTAACAGAAGCATTGACTTGCTGCACTAGAAAGTTAATGAAAACTGAAATTTTGTGATGCTAAGATAAGAGAACAATTTTCTTGAGTGCCACAAGCAGTTATGCTCAATGACATCTTTCATGTGTAATTGCAGTGCACACCTCAGAAAATCAAATGCTAGATCAATACCTGACACTGACATCCTTTTGGGACACTCCAGTGGTGCCTTGTGGATTTAGAGTTGTCTGAATGGGCAGTTTTCCCCTGCTAGTGAGCGTGAAGGTGTCCTTAACGTCAGCAGAACGGGATAATCCACATGGCAAGATGTGTAGCACACAGAGAAGCCAGTACTATACAAGCTGTCCTGCAGGAGCCTTTCCAGTTGGCACAAGATAAAGCAGCCCTATAGCTATTCTGACTTGCATTGAGGTATGGCACAGCGCCAGCTGCAGGACCTCAACATGTTGAGCATTGAACCCATAGTGCCGAAGAGCAATATGCAGGCAAGAAACATTCAAAGCACTGAAAAGGTTGCAATCCAAGTTTAACTCCAAATATTAGTCCATAAAATGATCTCTGCATAACACTTAGTTAAAACTGAATATCTGGGGGATTATAAATCTTTTGCCTTGAAGTGAAGTGTGTTGGCACAGAGAGTAAATGCTGTTGTGGAAGAGTTATTTCATTGCATGACAATTGAAATAAATGTTGTGGAAGCGTTTACATGTGTTGCTTTGGATGTTACCATTCCTTTTACTTTGATAAGATGCAGGCAAAATAACTTTCATATTGTTAAAAACTCCTTTTCAGTCATATTTTATATACGTCCCGTGAAACTGAAAGTACAGTGTGTTTCCTCCCTACAATCAATCTCTCGTACATGCAAAAATTGCCAGAAATACACTGAGACACCTGGTTTGCTATTCTGGGATCTCATATTCAGGCTATGAACTTGCCACTTGTCAGCTAAATATTTTATTAGAACACATACATGAACTCAAATGCAGACGCACACACATACATACATATATATATACATACATATACAATTGCCTGAAATATAATAACAGTTTGGATTAAGAGGAAAATACACACATAACATGCAGTTTTTGTTCATCTGTATGGGAGTTAATTACAAGAAAAAATATCTATCACAGAAAATTCTTGGGAATATAAAATATTACCAGAATTAAGTACCTGTATTTGTTTCGGGCTCTTGGGAACTACCTCATATATTACCTCATTTTAAAACTAAACAGTGAGTGTTCTAAATGTTAATGATGGATGACAACATGTTCTTTCTTTTTTTAATCTGAGATCCTTCCACCTTTTGACCAGGTTGATTTGAAATATGTCTTACAGGATTCAACTGCACCAGGAACAGAGTGAGTCAAATATCTGGATGGCTTCCCTAATGGGAGACAATTTTTTTTTTTTTTTTTTTTTTTTTTTCCTTAAAAGACTTTCATAAATATATTTACATTTTTAAAAAATGGAGATAGGAAGTGACTTGATTAACAAAAAAATAGTTTGGAAGAAAAAATAATAACATGTTCGCTTTCATCTTCATTCCTTGTGCTGAAGAGATGATCCTCTCCCACCTAATTCTAATCACAGTCAGAAACAAAGCTCCAGGCTCCAGGCTTCAGCTCATTCCTGAAGCTAAAGTAAACTCTTCAGAATTTAGATATACCAAGAGGACATTTCCTTCCTCCTCCTCCTCCTTCTCCCTCATACTGTACAACTGAGAAAAACAAAGTATCCCAATTTATGCTTTTTACCTCAAAAGGTGATCAATATTTGGCACAAATATTCTGCTGGGAAAATCAACATGGGAGGGAAGAGAGGCCTTCATGGTATAGAGCCAAACACAGTTGCTCAGTGTTTCAGGTTTACGTCTTCGTGGCGAAATGGTGTTAACCTTCTTCCCTGCTTGTAAAATAAAATATGCAATATTCATTCCTCAGTAACTGATTTTTCAGCTATTAGACTGACAGAAAGCCACCAAAATGTTCTTCAGTAGAACTGATTTTTCTTTTATTTATTTTTTTCTCATAATAAAAGATGGCAGAATCAGCTTTCTTCTTTAACATGAAATTACTTTACATTGCCAAGAAAAATTTGTTTCTTCTAAAGATGTTAACTTCATGTAAGTGCCAGCATTTTGAAACATCTAGAAAATTGCAGCAAAATGAAATATAAAAGATCAGCTTAGGAGATACTGTGAGAATAAGAATGCCATCTGCAAACTTAAAGATCAAAGTCTTTGACTTACAACTAGCTGATTTTTTTAAATAGACTTTTCATCTAAAAGAAGAACATAGTTTGTAATGAAGTTCTTCTACAGCTAAACACAAATGAGTACATTAAGAGTTAACTTGAGACTGTCAGACCTCAGGTTATAGATCATTATTTTCTCTTGTTGCCCTCAAGTTTCAGTTGGAAAAAAAAGCAGATGCTAAAAACATCAGAGTACCGCAAATACTGTTTGTTTGAGCCGAGCAAAATGTTTGTCTTCTGTTTGGACGCTATGGTGTGCAGGTCCACTCTCAGAAATGTTGTATCCTTAAATCCTATCTGCAAAAGCCATATTTATGGAGTCTCATGCAGTACACAGAGAGAGGTAAAGGTTTCTTTGATCTTTGTGTCAGGCAACACTTGCAAACAAAATACCAAAGCTAGTTTTTGAATCAACATAACATCTCCTCTGAACTCAATGAAGTCAGTGTGGAAGTCGTTAAGGTAGTTGCAGCTAGTAATTTATCTGATAATTTAGAATTTTGTTTTCTTTAGTGGAAAGGACATTCAAGCCAACTTCGGTTTTAATGAATACATTCATCATTAAGAAGTGTTTCAAAGTCTATCTGCAAGCTACTCATTTCACCTCTGTTTTCCACTCTTCTTCAGACGTTCCTGTTGTTAATTGGTCATGTGGTATTTCTGATTCCATAGCTGACAGAAGGAGCAAATGCTCATAAAAAGGAGTAGGAAGATCAAAAACATGCCTAGAAGACGAGGTACCCTTGCAGTGTGAAACAGGTTGCGTGAGTGTTCCCATGGAAGCAGCAATGAACATAAACAACTGCTCAGAAAACAACAGACTTCCATCAAAACTGGTTGTGATAGAAAGATGAATTTTGCCAAAGCTATTTCTCTTTCGTTTGTTAGCTGAAAAGCTCCAGAACAATGCTGCCGTCTGATGAATCTGCACATCCATGTTATTCTCTATGATAGATTTCATCTCCTTTGAGGCTATATAGCTTTTGTTTCTATGAGGGAAGGGAAGTTCATGCTATGTGATGGGATATATGGTCCATGATGGGATATATAGTCCAGACAAAAAGAGAAAATAGAAGGATGGACTAATCCAGCTGTAAGTCCCACCAGGCACTCATAAACTTCCACAAGTAAATGTAATGGTCTGTCAAAATAATGTGTTCCTAGCTTAAAGCATGCTGAAATATTTTACTTGAAAAACTGAAGTGTTCATTAAGAACTAAGCTCACTTTCATCAATTCTTTTTTTTTTTTTTTAAGAAAATTATTGTTTTCCTTTGCTCAAGGAATAATAAATAAAAAACAGTGCTCTGTGAAGACTTGCTATTTTCCACTTCAGTGTCCAAAGGAAAAAAGAACATTAAAACAAAGATCAGTTTGATCCAAATTAAAAAAAATAAATAAATTCTTTCCTTGAAATGAAAACTTGCCAAAAACATTCTTTACCTAATAAACATTTTGTAAATTCCAGGAAATAAAAAATTGCATTTGGCAAATCTAGCCTTACTCCCTTCAAAGCAAAGCAAAGCAAAAAACAACGACAAGAAAACGCAAGCACACAAAAACCAAACATAAAGCAACCAAACCAAAACCAAAACCAACCAAACAAAATAAATGTTGTCCCCTAAACATAAAGAATTTTATCATGCATGAAAGTATCAAAGACAATATTTTGATCTTTCTGATTAACCTTATCCCCACATCAGCCCTCCAAACCTTTTTTTATCAGTTTAGTCCAGTATCACCAATATTATTAATAGGGAACTGACATTTTGGAGAATAGCAGTGAAGGTATAAGAAGAAAAGAGGGGAGAGGCAATTAATTACAGAATTATTTACATAGTTCTTCAGTACTTTTTGACCACTTCCAACTGTATTCTACAGCGCTTATGAATGCTACTTAATAGAAAATGGACATTGAGATGTTTCTCCAGAGTCTTTTGAAGTCAATATAAAGACTCCAAATGACATCACTAACAACTGGGTCTTTGGCATCTGTAGTTGGAAACATCTGTTAATTTTTTTGCCAGTTCTGACAAAATCTATCTGAATCAAATGTTGTACATCCAAATGGACAGCGAATATCTGATCAGGAAAAAAAAAAAAAAAAATATGGTTTCATTTAAATTGTATTGCTCAGACTGTCTCTACAGACTTCTATCATACTGCATTTTGCCAAGTTGGCATTTATATTAGTTCAAATAGTGACTGCATCCAATTGAAAGTTCTGAAAGAATTAGAAACAGATTGTTTTTCAAAAATATTTGGAAATTTGTAAATCCAAAGACGTCACCAGCTACCCAGTCTTTCTATACTTTTTCTCTATTTCCTGTAACACTGTCATGATGACAAACATGATTCTAACATTGTCTCTGCAGAACAAGATCATAGGACACAACTACAGCAGAGACAAAAGCTCAGTATCACCCGCTTCACAATGTATCGTTAGCAGTTTTGCTATTTCTTGAAAAACAAAAAAGGCTACCTTTTCTTGTGAGAAATAAACTGGAGTCTGTGAGAAATACATAACAGGCATTCACATTCATTTTTTTTAGGACAGTGCTCTTTTGCAGTGAGAAAGACCTCAAAATTATTGAGAGCTTAAGTGTGAAGAGATCAAAAATTGCATTTCTCCCAGGCCCAGAGGCAAGTTGAACTGGGCCACTTCTTGGTGCATTAAGAATGCATTTATTTCCAGTCAAAGCCACAAACACTTT
>PPHD01011766.1:0-18558 GCA_002909625.1 Bambusicola thoracicus
GGGAGGAAGGGGTTGTTTTTTAGTGTGTGGTTTTCCCCTTTTTTTTCCCTTCCCTTTTTTTTCTTTATAAGCACAGTGTGGCTTCGTGTAATGTCTCCAATTACCGTGAAAGTCCCCTCCCTCTCCAGGTCTAGAGTGATGAGATTCTTTAATTACTGTCATTTGAATGAGAGGCTGGGGAGAAGAGGATTTCTTTCCCTCATGCAGAGCCCGTGGGGTGGGCTTAAGCTTGCAAATGTTATTACCACCAGGTCTGGCAAAGGAGCTTGGGATGCCCCCAAACAGAATTTTTCAGAGAGAAAATGTCATCTGTCAAATCCGCATCTGGCTGCGAACCGTCCATAACGTGGAGCTGAGCCATAAAGATCATGGGTGGGAGTGAGGCTGGGAAGGGAAGGAGGCAATTCCCTGACAAATGGATTGCCGCATTCAGCCTGTCCTCCCCCACTTGTCACGGGGGGGAGGATGTCAAGGAGTTAATCATGGTGAAGGAGTCAACAGTAGCACGACTTCCGTGGCAGAGGAGCCCTCGAATTTTCAGCTTCCTTTCTGGTCCCCTGCCTGTCCGACCCCACACAGCCCCCACAGCGCCTCCCAGGGCCTTGCCAGCTTCCGTCCCCATCCCTTCGCTGCCAGCGGAGAGGGGAGGTCAGTCTGGAGGGGCTGAGCAGCCACGAGCACGAGGGGTCACGGCTCTCTGGAGCCTTCCTGCTGCCGTGGAGACACGGGCTGCGCTCTCGCTGCCTTAATGGGATTCAGCACGTGTCCTCTTGGGGGGAGCTGCGGGGAGTTAATTGGGCTGGAAGAAAGATGCTGGCAGAGGTCAATTCAAGATGTATGAAGTAGTTTGTGGAAACTATTTGCAGCAAGTGCACGCATGGGAAGTTGAAAGAAGGGAAGGTGGTTTTATTTGGCGTTGTTTCTGAATGTCACAGATCTGGATCAGCTCTTAAACATTCAGAAGCTCTCTGTAGCTTCCTTCTTTATGGTTCCCCAAATTTGTATTCAACATGTTTCCCAAAAAGATGTGGTGAAAAGATTTTGTTCAGGTAAATACATGTCTTGCAGCAGAAGTGGAGCAGCTCTGCTGTGTGATGAAGCCATGCTCCTTTGTGCTGAAATACGTAACATAGCCAATGTGAAAGTAGATTTGAAGCTTGTGAGATCAGACTAGAGCCAGGGTATAAGCAGTTCTTCCCCTGCATGCAGAGTGAGGCAGGGCTGCAGAGTTTAGGCTGGTACAGACCAGCAAACTGGGACAGGCTGTGTGGTGTGTCCTCCGAGGTTTGTCATGAGAAGGCCTAGTGTGAGATACCTGTGTGAAAGCATTGCTGCTGCCTCTCTTCTGCAGTGATGACATGGCCTTGGGTAGGTGCAGCAGGAAGGAACAGCGGCGTAACAAAGCTTCTGCATAATAAGCATTGATTATTTTCCTCACCGCTGAAAAGCACTACAAGAAGGAGGGAGACAACCCCAGCCTTCGTGGGAAGCCTCCCACTGTGCCGCAGTGTTGGGAAAATGTCACGCTGGGCACCGGCTGCAGTCCTGTTCTTTGCAAACAAGTGGCCCAGTGACTTGGGGAGGAGCTCTGGTGTAAAGAATGGTGAATGGGGGATGTCGGGAGCTGCCTTGTGTTTGTGAGGCCCCACCATGCTGCTTTGCTCCCATCGAGCAGTTGTGTCCCACCTCCCAAGGACAGAGGTGTGGCCATGGAGCCTGCAGTTCTGAGAGGCTCTGTGCTGAGCTGGTGGGGATTCTGAGGCTGGGCTGTACAGTGTGCTGCAGTCTGCTTTGTCTGGAGGGTGTTGTATGAAATCGTGGGGAAAACAAAAGGGAGGCAGAATGGGGCATGGTGGAGAATGCTCTCGTGCAGCAGCAGTCGTACCTAAGGAGAGGCTGGGGTGGGAGACAGAGCGTGGATCACAGCATCTTTTGTGATAGTGGTTTTGGCTGCAGAGACTCAGTGAATACTTCTGCCCTTTCATTATTCAGAATGAAGCACATTAGTGAGGCCAGGTTACACTCCTTACGCTGGTGGTTCTGATTAGTTTTTTAATGATCTTCCTAGGTTTTAAGTGTTCACCGACGTGAGTTCTCAGATAACTCAAGTTCAGGGCAGCCATCCTTGGCAGGGTGTCCTGATTTCTGCTGTGGGTATCTCCTGTGTTCTGTGCTCCTACAGTCCCTGCTAACCCGGTGTTAGGAAAGGAGAGAAGTGAGGCTGGGATTGTTGCCGTAAGGGAACCGCTCATCCCTCAGCCTGCCTCCTCTGCTCTTTCCACAGAAGCTTGTCTGTCTGGCGATTGACAGCCTCTGAAAGGCTCCACCGGTTTTTCTTCCTCCTTATTATTCAAGCCCTTTTGCCTTCACTGCCTTCTTTTCAGTCTGTTGCTGCGCTGTGCAGGTTGCCTGAGCTGTTTGGTTTTCCGCTCCTTGCTTTGCTGCAAGGCCAAGGTGGGACGGGAAGGGGTCAGGCATGGAGGTACTGACAAGCAAGCCCTAGCAACAGCCAGAAGATGAAAATAAGGGGGTGGAATTGGAGTGGAACAGAAGCCAGTACCTGCTTTGTGAGGGACTGTGTGACACAGGCTGGCCTTCCCTCGCTCTCTTGGCTTTTTCTTGCCCCAAAATCCCATCCTCCATTCTTCTTTCTGCTCTCTCCCCTGCATCTGGGATACAGTTCGGTGTCGATATTCCTGTACTTAAGTTACGTAAATAGTTAAAGAAAGGCAAGTTCTGATCAGCAAAGAGAGAAAGGGTTTGGATGCCTTCTTAAATAGGGTGTGTTTTTTAATTTGTGCTCGAGTGTTCAGGGAATCACGCTAACATCGGCTGCAGCTTCAGCCCCACTCTTGCTACCACCATTTCATATCAGTGTGAATGCAGGCAGCTGAAAGACCCCTCTGGCTCGGGGGTTGTTTTAGGGGGCTGAGCCCCGTGTCCCCACCACTCTTTGTCCAAGTGCAAAGGCATTCCTTCTCCTGAGGAACGTGGGGGAAAGGGAAGGGCACATCCTCTCTGATGGGAAGGCCGTTGCTGGAGCCTTGTGCCTGTGCGTGGGGACACCGCAGCCCTTGCTGAGGAGCTGTGAAGGAATCCGGAGGGGGTGCAGCAGAACAGCCCTCGCTGCTGTAAGAAATCCCGAAAATGTCCATCAGAAACGCTGTGAGTATTGCGAGGCTGCTGGAAGCGTTCCAGCACCGGAGTCTTTGTCTCCATCCATCACAGGCACTGCAATCTTTGTGCCCCCAGCTTCAAACAAGGGCTTCACGCTGTCCTTGCAATCTGCCTTTATGCAGCGGAGTGTGGAGGCTTCTAATTACGAGGCCGAGCGGCGCGGCGGGTGGGGAGGCGTGCTGAGCCCCACAGCCGCGTACCTGATTATCCGTTGCTGAGGTCGTTAGAAGGGTTACTCCTGAGTTTAAGCCTGCTCCGCAAGACCCCTAATTATATGCTGCTCTGCAAGTTGCATTAAAAAGAAATTGTTGGAAAGACAAAGGACAGAATAACATTTCCTCCCTCGTCTTCCCCTGTCTCCCCCCGCGCCACGCACAGACACGCACTCCCCCACCTCTCCCCGCTGGGCCTAGAGCTACTTTTCACGCTTGAGTTGGTGCGAGCTCTGATAAAGCCATTGAAAGATGCAGCGGGGAGACAGAGCGCTCCCAGGGATGGAGGGAAGCAGAAGAGGAAGCCGAAGTGAAATGACCCCCTCCCAGGTAGATACAGCCAGGCGCTGCTTGCTGAAGGAGCTGTCCCACCGCGCAGAATTAGAGAAGAGATTAACCATCCTTTATTGTTTTGTTTCACTTCCTAGGGAGCGGTGTAATGTAGTTTCTTCCATCGCGGAAAACCCGCTTCAGCTGGAGCTCCGGGAAGCCTGAATCGCTGTAGATAACGCATTCAAAGTGCAGTATCCCTTGCACATGCTGCCAGTTCTCATTTTAATCTCCCCAGACATCAAAAAAATTAAAATGTAAAATTCTAAGCGGTGCAGTTGAGTGACGCGAGAGCTGCGCTCGCTGCAGTGCCAGTTCCAAATGTGGGACATGCACACATGTGTCCGTCCCTGTCGGAGATAACAGCGCTGCGTGTGCTCTCCGTGAGCCCGGGAAGTGTACCTCTCACAGAGGCAGGGAATTGAATGGGTTCTTCATTACCCCATGTCTGGACTGCTAATGAAACTAAACCCACGTCGATAGCACTAAATATTTCCAGCGCTTCTCGGGGCGACGGTAACGTTTTCAATTTGCAGTGGAGGTTCTTACAGGGGTGTCTGTGGTACCAGGGGTAACGTCTTGCAGGATTGTTATTTTGAGAGTGTTTTCTCTCTGTGATTTGCATTACGGTGATACCTGAAAGCCTGAGCGGCGGGCCGGGATTTCAGTGTGCAGGAGAATAGATTCTCTACTGCAGAAGGGGTTTTTTGAGCTGTGGCTATGGGGCTTTTTCATTGTTTTTGTAGCTGCAGAGAAACGTATATTGAAACAGGAGTTTCAAAGCCAAAATATCAAGGTTTGAGTCACTTCAGTGCTGGGGAAGCTTTCAGACTCGGCTGTGTTGTACTCTCCTGGAGTCTGAAAACGTTAATCCTTGCTCAGCCTCTAGAACACCTCAGTTGTAGCGTGCCATTGTACATTCCCTGCATCTTGGTTCCCTTCCGTGCCTTTTTGCTCTTGCCTTTACCAGGGTCTCATGTTGGCTTTCCTGTTTTTGCTCCGCAGTATCTCCCTACTTTAAAATAGGAGTGATTGCAGCTATCTGTATACGTGGTGTGTCGGTTTCTTCAACCCGAGTCCCCACAGCCTGCACATTGAGTCATTTTTCTGCTGGCACAGGCTCGAGCGGAGGCATTACTCAGATGGCAGAGTCCTGAGGCCTCAGCACGTGTTGCTGAGCAGTCTCCAGAGCCACTGTCTTGCTCATTTTATCAGCTTGGAAGGAAAAGAACTTGAAATCCAGAAGTAGCAGAGATCAAAGCAGATCTCATTATGGCACTCTCAAACCCCTGGACACGTACAAGCCCACAAAGCAGCCAGCACATTCAGCCAGAGCGTGCTTAGCAGAAGGTTTGGATGCTGTAACCATTTCCATTTAGTCAGAAAATGCAGGACGTGTGTGGGTGCTTCCACTGCAGCTCAAGCCCACCACTAAGGGGGGTGAGGGGATGTGCTGCTCACAGCTTGTGGGTCAAACACCCCATCTGTGCTCATGGGTTACCTTAGAGTTACAGCGAGATCTTGGAGCTGTAGCCCAGGTAGGCCTGAAATATCCATCACAATGCAGTACCGGTGGAAAAAGTGTGCCCACAGTTAGCTGAAACGATGATAAAGCCATGGCCAGGAGGTGGGCAGCAGGGTGCTGCAAGCTGGTGCCCTCACATGCAGCAGGATGTGGTGCCGTGCATCATAGCACCGATTCCACCCTAGACCGCTTCATCTCAGTGCAAATTAACTTTACAGTGGCTGCTGCAGATTTATGTTAGGATGTGTTTGTGGCAGTGGTCCGTATCTGCTTCAGTTGGAAGCAAGTCTGTGCACAGGGCAGGGTGCGGAGCGGGAGGCACTGCTGCTGCTTGTCTCAGTGTAAGTGGGGCCTCTTTGCTGCCACTTCCTGAGGAGGTTTGGATTTTCCTGTTTGAAAAATCCAAGGCAAATCTTCTCCACTCTTCTAATGCTAAAGAAAATCTTGTGGTGGAAGAAAGATCAAGTGGAAGAATGTGGCTTTTCTTTAACTCGGGCCTTGTGCTTTGTGGAGAGAGAAAGTGTGAAGTCGTAAGGTCAGCCAGCGTGACTCAGAGTCAAAAGGTCACGAGACGAAGGGAAGGGGGGGGAAAAAGAGCTGTGTGTGCCTTGCAGGTATGGGAGCTCTGTGGCCATGCAGCTCCCACAGCCTCAGCACTGTGAGCAGTACCATGTGTGGAAGGTTTCCTTCTCTAACAATTCTTCATGTCGCTGCCCCTGTGTAACCGTGCCACCCCTTTGGCTGCTGCTGGGCTTTACACTGCTGACTTTAACCATCATGTTGGCAGACTCTGCTCTGAGCCTTGTCCTGGCCAGCACTGTGCCACGGCTGCGGCTGGTAGGTCAGCGTGTGCGGAGGGCTGGTGTGGGTTGGTTCAGCACACAGTAGTGCCAAATGCAATTGTTTGCCACTGGCATCCTGCAGCACGCCCCTGTGAATGGATCAGCGTTCGATCTGAACCTTGCAAAGAGTCTGAAAGCCAGCAGAGCGGGAGGTTGGAAGATTAACTCTGCACGAGGATGCTTTGGAGAGCAGAGAGCCACAATAGCAGTTCCAGTGCCAGCTTTGTCCCAGCTGCCAGAAGGGACTGTGTCAGGGGAGTACTCCACCATGGCGCTGGTCCCCCAGCTGCTGGAACAATGCTTGACACCACTGGCAGTCAGCATGATTAAAGCAGCCTTCAGGCTGCTTCATTGTGCATGGGCAGCTATCCAGGTCTGCGGATGGGCTCAGCCTGGGAGGATGGAAAAGGAAGTTTGCCATATTGTTCCCTTCCACACCACGTCTCTTGTCTGCCTGCGTCTCCGGGTCAGGGCGGGTTGTACTTGATCTGTTGTCCCCTGGGTTGCAGTCCATGAAGCATGCCAGTATCTCTGGGTATTGACTGATTTTTTTCTGTTCTTTCTACATCAAGGACTCGTCTAATTGACCTGATTACCTATGAATACCTAATGTATTACCTGCTTAGCTGCAGTTTTAGCTGAAAGAAAGAATAGTACAAACTAAGAGCACTGTTTAAACTGGAGCCCCTTTCCTTTCTCGTAAACTGTTAGATCCCACTGACGAGCTGAAAGTGATGTGGTTGCTGGTTCGCATCAGGAACCAAAGATGGCTTGTTCGTTTTCTGGTTCCCTGCATGGGCCAGGTACAGCCTTCATTTTATTTCTGTTTCCTAAAAGAGGAATTAGGAGTTATCCTTGTCAAAATGGATTTTTGTCCCGATGGGAATGGCCCTCTTGCTTTCCTCTGCTTTCTTTATGTGAGTATGTAAATATATGTAAATGTATACAGGGGCTTGGATTTACCCTCTTCATCTCCCCCTCCCATGTATAATGTATGTGTTAAACACGTAATCATTAATCAACTTTGTGGGGAGTGGAGACAAGAAGGGCTCTTTGATGATAGATGTATACTTGTGACTATGCTTGTATGTGTGTTTATTAGGCAGCACAGTGCTATCAAAAGAAACTCCGGGTCCCCGAGGATAAGAGACAACGTAGGGAACAAATGAAGAGGAAAAAAATCCAACCCCTCTTACTGTAAAACCCTCTGTCTTCCACCATCTGTCTCCTTCTTTGGAGTGAAATAAATTGGGGAGAGATCTCTGAACGATGTTCTTATTTGTAATGCACAGGAACACGAACAGAGAGCAGAAGCAAAGTTATGGTTAGCATTGCCTCGGATGGGTGGGAGTATGGAGGCAGGGTGGCATTATTATTGTCTGTGTACGCTGGAAGTGGTTTAGACCACAAAAGCCTTCGGGTTATCCTGCACAAGCACATCAGCCTGAAAGCTTCAATTGGACCAGGGAAACCGGCCGTTTCCCCAGCTGTGTCAAGAGGCAGCTCAGTCTGTCTTGTGCATGTGCTCTTCCACAAAACGATGATGTCATATAATGGGCATGGGGGAAGGTGGTAAAAATACAAACTATTTGAGATTCTCTAAATTATTTTTTGCTCTTCCTACTCAGATTGTACACTTACAAGTTCCTACTTTGAGAAATACCTATTAAAGTATGTATCTTAAATGAGCTTTAAAAGTGACTTTGGCTCATCGTACCGAACTGCCGCATCTTTAGCTTTGTATTCTTGCAGAGCCAGGCAGGAGGTGCTGAGGTTGGATTCCATATACCAAGCGTGTAGGAAACAGCAGCCCTGCTCCATCGGCCATCTACTGCAGGTCCCACCGTCAGCCACAGCCGGGGGAGCAGGGGAAGGAGCTGCAGGTGCTGGTGGGGAGCAGGCAACGAGGCTGGGAGGCAAATGGGGAAAGAAAATTCTGTTTTCTGCAGTCTGCCTGATGCAGAGAAGCAGATGGGTTGACTGCAACATGCCAGAATCATCGAGGTGTATCTACTACTGTTTGATGAAAGCTAAAATGGGCTTTGATTTTTAGCTAGTGCTATCTGCAGTTACAGAAGGAGCTGTCGAGTGATGGAGAGTATTGGTTTGCAAATAAGGCATTCTGTGTGTTAGCAGTCGCTCTCCTTTTTGGAATTAAGATCTAGGAATCCGCCTAGGCATTATGCTGGTCCTCTGGAGTAGGTCTTCCTCGGGTCCACTAGAGTAAAATAGAAATGTTAAAACATCAGGGTACAACCAACAAAAGGTATACACGTCTGTATTACACTAATCTCAGCTATCCTTCTGGTAAGTTAGCAGCTTCATCCACTGTGGTTATTTATTTTCTATTTCTTTCCTCCCCTTGTTTGCCAGAGTCAGCACTTCAGTTTGTTTCACAGCTGAGCTGAAAGCCGCAGCAATTCAGGCCCTCCTCAGAATTTTCCTAAGCTATTGACTATTTGGTTCTGCATTTTTAGTTGTGGAGGCCTTTCCATCGTTTTATTTTTAACAGAAGAAATAAACAAGACTCTGGTTTAGGGGAGTGCTTCAGCTATGGTGAGATTAAGCACATCCATAGAGCCGAGCGTTTGATCAAGTGCTGTTCGGGATACACTTTCTAGGAAATTGATGTCCCTTTTAGTGCTCTTGCTAAGCTAATCAGAAGATGCCAGGGTCTGATCGGAGCCTTTTGTGCGTTTTCAAGATAGTGTCTCTGGAGGATCATTATACACATCCCTCTGCTGCAGCGAGTACAAGGAGATTGTCACCAGGAAGGTGTTAGTCACTGTGTATTAACATGCAGGATTATTATGCCTTTTTTCACTGTGGGCTTTTCATCTCCTTACTGAGCAGGCACAGTCACATCTATGCTTAAATCACAAAGCCTTCTTGTAACGCCGCGTTTGTGCTTCTGGTTCAAGCAATAAGCTGCAGTGAAGTGAGTTGTTAGCTGCTGTGTGGCTTTGGATGAGCGATATGGGAGAGGCACCGGCTTCAGCCCTTTGCACCAAGAGGGGCTAAGGTGAGCTTGGCCAGGACCAGGCTTCAGGAGCTCAGCGCTTGGTGTCTGAAGGCAGGTAGTCTGGGGCGTTGAAGGGCTGACAGCTGAGCAGAGCTGTTGCCTTCTTGGCAGAGGAACGCATAGCCAAAGAAAGGTCCAGTACAGAATCTCCTGTTCCTTACCTCCAGAGCAAAAGTGGTGGCTGGAGATGCGCACCAGTCATGTTCCCCATTTTCTGACTGGGTCATCTTGCTTCTGCCCAGAGCCACCTTGGCTCTTTGGCAAGCCACATGCAGGAGCTGAGTGAAAGCTTTGCATTTTCTTGAGTACCACAAGCAGTAGCCACAGCCTCTAAAAAATGTTTGCTTCATATCTGCACGTAGGGGAAGGGCAAAGCTGGTGCAGTGGGGCTTTGCTGAATCATACGTCCACGTGCTGATGCAGAACCTCAGGCAGACATCCACCATTCACTGCAGGCAAGCAAAACTTTACGTGCAAAGTCACATCAGAACACAGGGAAAAGAAACCTAGCAACTGCCATGCAATTATACCGTTTTGCAATAGCTGCTGTTAGTTGGCGTGACCTGCTGGAATACAGCTCCGTCCAGGTATGAGGTGTGCATCTGGAGTTCAGCCATCTTGAGACTCTTCAGGCTGCAAACCCAGTAACTTCTAGCACACAGAACCATGCTTTTGTTGAGAAGAGTTGGTTACCAGTTGAAGTCAATAACTGGCAGAAGTTGCTTATGGTTTATGCATGAGGAAATGGCCTGCTTTTGTGGTCCGCAGTTGGCACGGTATATATTTGACTGCTTTAATGTTTTTGCATCCCCACCCAGATAGTCACTGTGAGCGTAGTACAAAAGAAGGAAATTTGGAAGAGCTGCATGGGTGTAGCTGATCACATTCACCCCATTAGCTTCAGCTATTTTGTAGAGCTCCTGTACCCAGAGCACTGAGAAGGCAGAGCTTTTTGAAATAAAACTAGCTGTTCCCTATTTCAGATCAGTTCTTGTCTGTACAGATGGTTTCTCAACTGGAGTTGCCAGTCACATCATCAGCAAAGGCTTTGAATGGCATTTTTTGTTCATTTGAGTTTGGGGAATTTTTTGTTTTGTCTTTTCAATTGTATTTATGAAAGAAAAATTGCAAAAGAAGAGAGCCAAAGGAAAGTCAAGAGGCATTGTATGAGCAGGAAGAGGTTATAACGGGGATGCATAATGTATTGAAAGTGAAAGACCAGTCCAGTGCTTTGTGGCTTTTCTCAAGAACGTGAATATACATGTCTAGCAGAAGAAGGGAAAAAGAAGGGCTGACACTCTGTGGGGTTCTGACAAAAGCACCTAGGTTCTTTTCCCCTTGCATCAAGCAGTCCCTGGAAATTAAATTGTCCTCTCAATGCAGGTGGGAGTTCCTGTCCCGAATGGATCACAGCAGGATGGCCACTGTAAAGAATTCTTGCCTTCTACTACCTTGCTCCATGGGGCATTTGCTGGAAGAGCACAATTAGGAAATGCATCTGGCAGTAAAAATGCTCGATCTCAACTGTACTTTGGTCTGCTGGGGCTGACAGGAAAAAGACTGAGACAAACAGCATCAAAGCTTACTTCCCATGAGCTTTCCCTCTCACTTTCTTCACGTACTTTGGCTTGTGCACACACAAACCCTCTGTAAAGGGGGAAGTTATTTAAATCCCGTGGAAGGAGTTTGATTTAAGAGCAAGCTTGAAAAAGAGGACGAAGACCTGGCCGATGAAGTCAGGAAAGATCTCTGTGCTTTGGATGGGGGGCACAAAGAGGCTAGGCAAAGCTGCTGGCCCCGGGTTTGCGGCATGGCTGGTAGTGCCACCGCCGTTTCCTCAAGGGGCTGAGGTGGAACGGGAAGGTTGTTGTTGGCTGGGTCAGCCTTGGCTTGGAAAGGGCAGCGAGATGCAGGAACTGAGAATCTTTTAGGTTTCTGGAGGCGAGGATGAGAAGGTTGTTTGTGAGAGCAACTGGAATGGGGCATGGAAAAATCCAGGAAGCCTGTTTTACCCACAGGGTGAAGCTCTCTTTGGTTTGGACCGTATCCAGTGGCACAGAGCAGCAGAAACTTTGGAGTTCGTGCATCTGCTGCTTGGCCGGCCCTCACTAGAGACTGTCAGAGCAAATGGAGCTGCCTGTTCTGGAACCATTTTAGCTAGAATCAGCTCCCAGAAGGCTGCTGTTAATAACTCATGTCTCACCAGCCCTCTCCTCCTTCGCTCCACTCCCTGCAGTCTGGGCCGGGAGGTGCAGGAATGTGGGCTCTCTCGGGTAGGCCGGCAGCGAGGCAGCGCGCTCTTGCTGAGGTCATCTGCTAAAGCGATTGCCACAATTCAAAGCACAGCCGTGTTTGAACACTGGGCTGACTTCTCTGCCTCTCTTAATGCTTTAAGCAGGGCTGTGCATTCAGCAGTTATTTGTATAAGCGTTCTCCAGGCGTTTGAAAAAGACTTCTGTTTTCCAGAGGAGAGGAGGAAAGAGGTGGGAAGGGACTACGTGGGGTGGAATAGGGGCAAGCGATAGGGGAGCAGCCAAAAAGTGTTTCAGCTGAGCTGGTTTGTGGGTCTACAGGCTCCCCACACCTGGTATTAAATCAGGAGAAAGCCTTCCACCTTCTGTTGCTGGGAGTTATGCTCTTTAGAGCCGAGTTCGACAGTTGTTATTGCAATTTTGTGGTGCTCTTTTGATTTACAGCTGTTTTTACGACCATTGAGACAGCCACAAATCGAGGAAATCTCATAAAACAGAGAGTAAACGTCTCCTTCACAACCCAGGCAGAGTTTTGGCATCCGTGCTTATTCCATAGAGCAGGATGTGTAAACAATATTGTGTCCCCTGAGTGGCTGATATCAGTACAGTTAAGTGGTAACAGCTTGAAAAATGCATTTCTCTTATATTAGCGGTAAAACTCGAAATGGGCCCCCAGGCTAAAGTAAATTGGTGACATTTTGCAGCAGAAAAGGAAAAAAAAAAAATCAGGACAGGAATTGGAAATGTGGAGCCCCAGCTTTGAAAGCAGTGGGACCGAAGCCAAAGTTGGATTTATCTGCGTTATTGCAGTACGGAAATAAATGGATCCACCACACTTGTTGCAAAGCATATCTAATTGGAGAAGACAGATTATATGTCGGCTGCAAAGGGCAGGCTGGCCCCTCCACTGCCTCCTTACCCAGAAGAGGAGGTCAGTTAATGCTGTATTTAATCAAAACGCAATGATGAGAGCTGCTTTCTTGGCTTAGTGCGTGCTGTGGGAGAAGTGTGGGCGAGCAGCGAGCCCAGGCTGGCGGATGGGCAGTGCAGCAGCGGTCAGTGGAACCCCGGGACTAGAAGCCTCCTCCCAGGCACTCCAGGTTGCAGATGCTTTTCAGACGTGAGCCACTGTGTTCCTTCCATACCGTTTCCCTCACAACCTCCATACCTGAGGAACTTCACACACTACCCCGGCTCCTTTTCTTTGGAGCTCCTCATCCCCTCTGTCAGGTCCTTAAATGCTGCAGCCTTCTGGTGAGGGTGAGGCTGTCTGTGCGTGGGCATGGAGCCGTGAGCAGCCATCAGGACAGCAAAAACAGTTTTCCCTAAGAGACAGAAACATAAGACGTGAAGATTGATGGGCAGAGTCGTTAATGAAGTTATCGAGTCAGTCTGATAAGCGCCCGAGAGACTGGTTTCACCACGTTCTGAGATTACCACATTCGTGTTGTTTACCTGATGAATATTTGATGTTTCCTTCATGTATAGAGTTGCTGTTACCTGGTTGTGGTGCCGGGAGGTGTTGTTGCCGTTAGCCTGATTAGCCATGGGTCAGCTGTCCTCGTATGGAAGATGCTCCAGGCCCCAGCCATCTTTGTGGCCCTTGCTGGCTCTCTAGAAGTTCCCTGTATTTCTTGAGCTGAGGAGCCCAGAACTGGTTCGTGGACCCAAAGACCTCCAGGTGCTTCAGGAAATAATTTCCTCATTTTGAGTTTTTTACTAGGGTGTTAATAGGAGGGACTGGGAAAGATTGCAGTATTTCTTGATGGTTGTAATGCTTTGCTTAAATTTTTACCTTCTGGAGTCGTATTGCTCCATGGGAGCCCCAGCTTACGTTTATTGCATTTTTTTAGAAAAATTCCACCTGTCTTGGTTGCAAGGGTTGAACTTGGCAACTGAAAAACACCAAATGAATGCTGACAAACGTAGATGGATGTCCTACTTGGTTTCCTTCAAAGGTGTACTGAGCTTTTCAGTATTTTTAAAGTGTTCCCTTGGTCTTGGTATTTACTTGGCAGTGTTGTGACGCAGACACGATGCTGGGGGGCTGCAGCAAGCGCTCGCACTGAAGCCAAGGCAGAGCGGTCCCCAACCCGCAGCCTGCTATAATAGGCACATCTCCTCAATCACTGCACAGTTACAACGGATCAAGTGCTTGGAGGATGCAGGGCCAGTGCTGCCCCTGTGTGATTCACACAGCGGTAATGTTCACACTGTAATAGGAATCCCTCCCACACGTCATTCTGGTGGGGTTGAAAATTCCTCCCAAAATATCCAAGCGAGGCTGCTGGGCTCGGACGAGCTCTCGTGTGCTTTCCCCTGAGTTTGCCTTCCTCAGGAATCCACCCTGTATGCTGCCCCTTCGGGCAAAGCCCGGGATGCACTCAGTGTCCAGACTGAGCCGCGTTGTGCGAGGAAGGGCAGCCCGTTGCAGAAGCCCCATCACCCTCCCCCCGGCTTGCACAGCTGTGGAAGGAGTGGACCTGCGAAAGAAGGGCGCTTTTGTGCAGCGCAGTTATGTGTTTAACATAATAAATGTTTATTGTCCTCTGGAGCAAAGGAGCAATAGGCTAAATTATAGCCCGGGGAGGGAAAGCTAGAATCATGAGGTATAGGCTGTTAATTATCTTTTTCTTTAGCTGTCATAATGTACTGGCGTTTGCCTGCAGCTCTCCCCCTCCCACCGATCCATTACCTCCACCACCACTATCTCCAAAATATCTGCCTCCCGAACTGCCGCTCCCCCGGCCATCCTCCTGCTCTCCCGTTTGTAAGGCATTCCGCCCCAGCGGGATTTGTGACTTCTCCCCCGGCAGCCGCCGGCAGCGATAAAGGCCCTCAGCCTGCCTCTCGCCAATTAATCAGCCCTCGTGCAGCCTCGATAGGGTGTTAATTTGTAAACTCAGTGGACAGGCAGCCGTGATAAGCCTCCGCAGCT
Source organism: Bambusicola thoracicus (assembly GCA_002909625.1). Taxonomy (NCBI): domain Eukaryota; kingdom Metazoa; phylum Chordata; class Aves; order Galliformes; family Phasianidae; genus Bambusicola; species Bambusicola thoracicus. The sequence goes on from PPHD01011766.1 coordinate 14,299, forward strand.
GCTGCGTGTCTGCCGGGGGGGGGTGGGCAGATAAGGCTTCAGCCCTGGGATGCAGCCAAGAAATATTTTGGAGCAGTGAATTAGAAACAACAACAACAAAAGAGCCTTCTGCAGAGGCACTCCTTTGAGGTTGCTGCGGGTAATGCAGTGAGTCTCAATAGCAGCGGACAAGAGCTTTTTTTCCGATAAGCTCTCTGACCCTCCCCAGCTCGGGGAAGGCCATGTCAGGATGGAGTCTGTCCCAGCAGGTTGGCCCAGGCAGGTGGCACAGCCAGAGCCAGGAGGAGAGCACGGTTTGCTCTGCACCTCTTGTGCTCGCTGCAGGTATCCTGCTCGTTGCAGAAAATTCGGTACTGGTTCATCGTGTCACCAGCAAGGGGGTGGACTCTCAGGGCGCCCAGAACAGCATCGGTGTCAGGTGGTTTGGAGTGGCACCAAGCGTTCACTGTGTGCTGGGCTTCACAGAGGATGCTCAGCACTGCCTATCCAGCATGTGCAGTAAGAGCAGGAAGACCGCGTTTCCCCAGAGCAGGAGGTCATCCTGAGTGGTCTGAGACCACCGAGTGTTGCGGTCGCCTGAGAAATAGCAGTGCATCTGGTGTGCTCTGACACCCACGGGCAAATGGAAACAAGGTGCACTGACAGCAGGCGTTCCTTTTGCTTACCTATTCAAGGGGGGCGATGTCGAATGTTTCTCATTTGCCCATGCAATTTTCTCTTTTCTGTTGAATCAATTATAGTTTCTTCAGCAATCGAAAGGAAGAGATATTTTACTGAATTTGTATCAACTCCTCAGTTCAGCTGAATCCTAATGATTCTGCCATCGTTGGCCTCCCTAATTGTTCTAATGCTATCTGACAACAGGCAGCAGACCATGGAAGCTGTTCCTTCCCTGGCTGCCAGTGCAGGTTGTTGTTTGGTACCTTTGTGAACCGCAGCAATTCTCAGGCAGACGGCAACCTTTTTATGAAATCAAACGTCTTGCAAAACCCTCTTAGTCTCTGAGCAGTGATTTATGGCCGTTTGTGTTGGAGGAGGCTGCAGGTGGGATTTGGGTGACGCGTAATTGGTTAAAAGATAAAATGAAAGGAAGGTTGCCCTGCTGGTACGGAGATGGCAGGAGCCGCAGGAATGAATTGCTTGGCAGTGCGGAGCCTGGCCCTCCTCCTCCCGCCCTCCTCCGCCGGCTGCCAAGCCCTGTCTGGCAGGCCATTACAATGATAAATGCAGGTAGCTGGCAAGGACCACAGTTGAGAGTTTGTTCTAGCATGCCAAGCCCTGCTTGGCATTCCCCGTCGGTGCCAGCATTTGCACTCTTACTCAGTTTGACGGAAACCAGGACATGAGGTGTGAATTTATGTCCGCATCCTTCCAGGAGAGAGTTGGGATAATGAAATGCCAAGGCAGCCCTGGGAGCAGCAGAGTAATTTGGTAGGTACCAAACAACAGTCTGCCACCTGTCATTTGCAGTGCAGTCCCTGCTCTCGCCCATCACTCTTCCTACAATGCAGCCTTTGAATTATAAGGAGTCTCGGGTAGTTCTGCAAAGAGCGCTTTCCATTCTGTTTGATTTAGTGCAAATAAAAATCCGTATCCCAGCCAAATAGATAGTCTGGCTAGATAGTTTCAAGCTGTAATGACAATAATACAAACTCCTATAGTAGTGTGTTGTGTGGCGTTCTCAACCTTTCCTCCTTGTAGACAAGCTTTCCCCTATATTTTGTAGCAAAAGCTAAATCAGTAATCAAGTCTGCGGTTGCCTAAGTCAATGTCTGGGTAATGGAAACAATTTGAATGTGGAAGCCTAGGCTGAAAAGCCTGCCTGTTTGGGGGTGGGATCGGCCCCAGGGAAGAGGCATGAGATCTCTACTGGTTGAGATGTGTAAAATCACACTGCGCAAAGCCCTTCTCTGGATGTGTGGTGGAGAATTGCTTTTCAGTGACTGGGGCATGTATCAGTTGCTCTTGGCATCGCTGTGCTGCTGCCTCTGAGCTGCGGTGAAAGACACGACCTGCCCTGGCGATGAAGGGAGAGGACCGGCCTTTGGGGGCTGCTCACAGACCTGACTTCCCAGCAGCAAAGGCAGTGCTGTTCCCTGTGAGCAGGGAGGTGAGAACAGCCCAGTGTAGGACTGGGGCAGCAGTGTCTCCCTTTGCGTTCTGCTTTTCCTTTTGTTTGTGCTGGTTGGAGCATACAACCATGGAATAAAGGGGAAATCGGTGCCAATTTGAATGGAAAATAGCCAGGAATGTAAAATCAAGATAAGTTTTGGTCGCAGTTTGGGAGCTGTGGTTGGGGGACACCGAGGTAAGCACAGAGCACGCCTTCATTTAAATTAGGCCATTCAGGCACAGTGCTGTTAGGCAAGGGTTTTTTGGCTGGGATTAATGAGGGACAGCTGGAAAATGTCTTTTTCTGGTCAGTGTCTCTGCAAACAGCTGAGGGACCTTCTGCAGCTGTACGACCAGCCGCGGCGAGGCCCAGGAACTCCCCAGCTTCCTCCCTTCTCCTCCCTCACTCGGATTTTTTTGCAGTGCCTGTATTTATTTATTTATTGGAGTTGAGCTGGGAACGAGAGGGAGTTTGATCTTTTCCTCTGGGAGACAGCGACTGCTCAAAGGAAGGTGAATCATAAAGCATGGCTAATGGAGGGAATAGGAGCGGGAAAGCTCCGGGCTGCAGCTGTCCCCCCGGGGCTGCAGGGTGGATGGAGAGGAGGGGGAGCAGAGTTGTCAGGCTGTGCCCGAGCTGCCTGCATCAGGGCATGTGGTGGGCTGCCCTCTGTCACAGCAAGGAGCACAGTGGGCAGGGAGGGACAGACCACAACGGCAGTGTTCAGAAATTGCATTTGCTGCTTCATGTAGACTGGCTTGATCCATCCCCAAATGCTGTGGATTCGAGATGGTGCTGTTTTCAACTTCATGCTTTGTTGCTGAAAGAGGAGGCCCAGGGCAGAAGTGCAGCACAGCACTGCAGAGCAGCAGTGAGCTCGGCTGCTCGCTGCCCAGCGCTGGCTGAACCCACCATCCAAGCACATCTCCTCGCTGTGCCTTCCGGTCAGCACGTGTTTTACATCGCTCTGCTTCTACCTTGCCATCGTGTGAATCTGGTGCAATTCAAGAGCGAATTGGGACCTCTGATCTCTGCTTCTAGGCTCTCTCTGGCCTAATTTCATTCTCTCTTCCCAGACTTGCGCTAGCTTCTCAAAGGGGCTGTTGCAAAAAATAGGCACAGTTATATAAACCGCTGAAAGAAATCGGTGCTCGCAGAAGAAAAAGTGATGAAGAGGGATATACGCGTGTTGTGAAAGGCCCTTTCCAGGACTGAGCAGTATTGCATATGCATGTGGTAAATCACTACGAGGTGGGAACCTGTACAGGTGTGTTCTGTACAAAAGTGCGGTCCCAGAAGCATTTTCTGTCTCGTGGACCCTCTGCAGAGTGAACTTCTGCACGAGATGTGGAAAAAAACACCTCCTCCCAGAGATGGTCTTGAATCAAAATCGACCCCAAAGTGTTTGGCAGCACTTAAGGCATTGCTGTTCCAGCACACGGTTGCCTGGTCGAGGTGTTTGTCCTGCGCGTTTCACTGCAATCTGTTTGGGTGTAGTGAAAAGTGTAGCTGAAGTTTTAGGGATGTTGCTAGAAAGCTTGAGGTCCATCTGGAATTCATTCTTGTTTAATTATTAGTCCTTATTTGCATTGGGAATCAACAGCCATAATTGATGAGCGTTCCTGACCAGCTGGAACTGGGTTTTTCTGGGCAGTCTGCTCACTGTGCTAAGGGGGTTTCCAGAAGCGCTGCGTGCCCGGCAGTCCCTGCCAGGTTGGGGCCCCGGGAGCTGCTGAGCAGCGGCTGCAAAACCTGTGCAGAGGTCTCCAGAGGGAAAGGGACAGGTGAACCCCTTTGCTATTGAGGGGGAATCACAGTGAAAAGTGGGTTTTGTAGTCCAGCACGTATCCGTCTCCCTCCTGCTTTGTGTAGCGCAGCTGGGTTGCTCTCAGCCAGCCGTGTATCCCAGAGCTGGATTTTCCTAGAAGGTGTCACAAAATGTCTTTCGCATACTTGAGCATTTTGCCTGAGGTGGTGCATGAAATGACCAACTCGAAGATCTGGCTTTCTTTTGTCTTCTCAGTCAAGCTGGGATTTCCCTCCCAAAATAATGCTGCTTTTGAAAGAGGCCGTAGGTTCCCAGAAGTCCCAGCACACCCCTCACAAAGCGGGCACTGTTACTCACAAGTTGCCGCATTGCTTCTGGA
>PPHD01011767.1:0-18558 GCA_002909625.1 Bambusicola thoracicus
CCAGGATAGACTGTTCTTGCATTTGACAGCTAACGGAGTTGAGAGAATAAACAACGTAATGTCGGTGTGCCCTCTATCTGGCTCAGATTATCTGGAGGCCATCTGAATAAACTCTCATCTGAAACAGGAAAGCCCTGGGACTAGATCTTTCACCTTCCTTTGATTGTCATTTTCCAATTGTTTTCATTTTTCAGTGACGTCAGCACACTTGGTCATTGATGTTTCATTCTGGACTTGACTATGCCAGATACACCTAGAGAAGTCGAAAGCCAAGAACACATTCAGCCTAAATTAAGACCGGGCTTTCCTTAAGGCATCCTTATATATAAGATCCTGAAGAAAGACAATGCTGAAGTTTTATATAAGCATTGTTAAGAGAGTTTGTTTCTAGTTCATTGGGCTTCTTGAATAGGTGGAAACTGTATGCATGGCACACTCTCAAAATCAGAGGTACCAACAACAAAATGTTATTATGAAAATACACTGAAGTATGTCCATATTTTTTTTCCAAACTAGACAACAGCTGACTAGATAGGAGATGGTTTTGTAAATATTCCAGTCTCTTATGTCAGTTGATGCAGAGGAAACTAACACAAAAGATGGCACAAAATAGCAGTATAGAATATTTGGATATCTCCTGTCCTCTCCTCTCATCTCCCCTCTTTTATTTTTCACACCTTTCAAGTGCCTTTTAGTTAAGAGCTTTTGTTACTTAGATTTTCAGTTTCTTAAAATTTCAATGAGTCAAAATGCATACTGAGTGTCTACTTCAAAAAGAGTGAAGGTGAGCTAAGAGAAGCGAGTACTGAGTGGAGAGGTCAGATCTGTGTGTTCAGAGTGCATATTGCTGCTGTGGAGACACCAATCAGTCATACTGCACTAATTAAACTGTCCTGTGCCCTGAACGCTCCATACCTTGCCATAGTGCATTCCTGAAGTCCAGCAGGGAGGCCACAGTGGCCCTCAAAGGATGGGATGCCACTGAAGATGGCAAAAGACATTACTCATCTCTGTGACTTTGTGAGAGCACATTGACAATGAGGAATTGTAAAGCACTTCTGATTTATGGAAGGTACTGCCCATTGCATCACCAACAAAAGAAAGATATAACATGCTAGTAATCTCGTCACAGTGATTTCCCACCTCTTCTGTTTTGATTTTGTTCACTGCCAGCCGTGAGGCTGAGTGCTGCACTATCTTGGTGAAAGCGTTTTGCTCATGTGTGGCAAAGAGGAGGGAGATCTGGGCCTTTCTTGCATATTGCTCAGATTGATGGCATCCTTATCATCTGACCATTATTATTCTTTAGGAGCAAGAGAAGGAACGGTAATGAGTGTTGAGAAGGCTAAATATTAGTCGTGGCCTTTCCATTTCAGGCTTGGGACTGGTTGGCAAGGAAAGCAAACCAACGTCCGTGCATCTGTTTTTTCCTGCGGAAAAGACTTCAGTTGCACAGGGGCTGTCAGTTTGGCACTCATCATGAACATAAAAATTTAGCAGGGAAAAACTGTTTTGAAATAGTCAGATAGAGAAAACTGTCCGTATATATTTGCATTTTAGTGCTATTAGTGGTGCAACATACAGAGCAGCTCTCTCACCTGAGGAGTGCTTCGTAGGGTAACTATACTTTTGTAGGTTTTTCCTCTGAAGCAGAAACAAAACAGAAGAAGAAGCATCAAACCACAATTTAAAAATGGGATGTGTTAAGATGCCTCCTGCAAGTCACAGGCTGTCCTTATATCTGTCAATTTTTGGAATTCTTCAGTAGTGAGAACAGACTTGGTTGTCAACAGAGTGCTGTTCACAGAAGCTAGGCAGGAAAATGAAAGAAGGCTTGCTATTGTTCAGTGATGTGGTGTAGGCTGCAAGAATGCGTTGGGAATGCAGCGCCTGCATGTCAGGCAGAGAGAGAGCTCTTTGTGCGAATACACTGGAGCAGAATGTCAATCATATAAATAACTATTATCTGATTTTTTTTATTCTGATCATTGCTCTCGTGCTACTTCAGTTGGAGTCCATAAGGTTAGTTATCAGTCTGTTGGAGCTTCCTGCTATCTGATCCAGGCTGTCTGGATATCACTTGCAGGGGAGCCAACCTACCATGAAGCAATGTAGGAAGCACCATACCAGTCATGTGCCGTCTGCTTTGCCCAGTGTCCTGACATAGTCTTGGTGATAACTTGTGAATAGGTAACATACAAACACCCTGCCCTGGTGTGTCACTTAAAAACAGCAATATTTTTCCTAAAAATGGCTGATAGAAAGGGAAGCTACACACTTACTCAAGTGCATAAAGTCATGCTTTATCTCGCAACAGTTAACACTGTGTCAGGATGCAATGATGCAAGAGCACTGTTATGAAATTCCTCAAAATCCTGAACATGTTAGAGGCAACATGCCTGAAAAGGGTGCATTTGTGATTAAAATACTTTTGTTCTTTAAGCAAATTAACTCTTGAAACAGAAGCTTTTAGAGTTGGGAATAACATACCTGTTATGACCTGAATTAAATTGACCTCCTCTGAAGTCTTGCTTCTCATGGGTTGGTGTTGTTTTGTGATGCTTAAGGCAGATCCTCCTTTGAGGTAACACATTGCTATTCTGCCTGCCAGGATGGGAGGAGATCATATGCTGAAAAAATCCATCCCACTGGGAGAGGTTGAGACCATATTCTGTTAGCTTACACCATGTGCTGAATAGCAGTCCTGAGGGATCTGTTTCGGTGGAGTCATTTAGGGCCATGAGGAGAAAATCCTGCAAGCTGCTCCAAACACCCATGGCTCTCAGAGGTGAGAGCTGATGGATGAATAAGCAGGGGGGTAAGCAGTCATGAGCAATACAGAGGACTCAGCCCTACGCCACTCAAGTCAGCAAGAGCTTTGCCAAAGGGTTGTCTTTAACCACAGAGCTGTTGGGCCCAGACCACCTCAGTTCTGTTTAATCCTGAATATTGACAAGGAAGAGAATTTGTCCAGAAGAGTTTTCCTTTTCTTCGAGTTTAGCTTTTGGAAACTCTTAAAATTGATATGAGTGGTTTTGCCACCTAGAGAAAGCTACCCCAGGTTGCCACCACACCACTCCTGCCTTTGCCCAGTGTTCTGAACTGAAGCATGCAGCTGGCCCACGTTAAAGACAAGCCATCTTCTACCAGTCTAGTTTTAGCCTCACTCAGGTTTTTGGGCCAGGTGAGAATCTCTGTGAACAAATATCTGTCAGTGAGGGAGAAGGCATCATGGACAGGAGGAGGCACAGAGCAGTTGACAGAAAGCAGGACAGCTTGTGCTCTGGCTCCATCTCAGGCTAGTGCTCATCTGGGGGTATCTGCACAAGCATAAGATGTCTCAGACTTCTACTGATTCACATCCATCTGCTTTGTCCCACCGGGAACACTGAGACCACTCTTTAGTCATTATACCTTCTACACTGTTTTCCACACTGCATCTCGTGCTAGAAAGGCTTTCTTGAAGAGATCCCTAAGCGTGTGGGCCATGCTGACACCAGGATATCAGTGCATATCATGATATTTCACCATCCTAAGCTGCAGTTTATTCAGTATGGTGAAACACTGACCATATCAAAATCTGAGTTTGTTTAAGTTGGTGTGCCTCTCTTCAGTTCAGTGGGGCTGTGCAGATTTGTACCAGCTGAAGACCTATTTCGCTAACTCAGATTTCTTCTTTGCTTTTGTAGCAACTGTAGCTGTATAGCACTTAATAACAACACGTTATTGTGTTAGAGTTTTCCATGATTCATTTCGGGAATTCAAAGTAACACAACCGTTTGTACTTCTTCAGTGCTTTGCGGAAAATCATCTTGATTGCAGAATCAAATCCCATTTGTGTGCAACACTGCAGCTTATTAGGCCAAAGCTCTGGCAATAACCACAATGACCAGAACACAGAAATATACAGGATGGATGTATTGTTGTGAATGGACAATAACTGAAGAAGGCCATGTATTGTTTCATAAAATGTTCAAATTTTATTTTTTCAGAATAGCACATGAAAAATACTCCGTTTCGGTCTGGAGGATAAAAACCTTCTGAGAAATACTTAACATCTGTTCTATTCTGGTTAAGAAAATCATAATTTCTGGGTTGTTTTTTTTTTTCCCCTCATTGAAACACAATTCAGAATATATTTTAATATGAAATCCTGCAAAACGTTATTGAAAAAACGCTGTTACGATTCCTTGGGGAAGAAGGGAAGGGTTGTTTCTTTTGCATTCGTTTTGTGTTAGAGGCGCGTAAGAAGGAAAATTTCCTCTAACAGCGATAGCTTAGTCAAAAGCTGTTTGAAAAGAAGTGTGTTTTGAACAAGATAGATAGTAGCCAATTCTTGATTTAGATTTTTGAGCTTTCACAAAGCAAGCTGTACAAAGCAAACACTCCAGTTGGGGTTCCAAACTACAACTACCAAAAATCTCTGATGACTAATGCTTCCTGGCTGTACTTCATGCTGGCTTGAAAAGAACAAGACTACATTTTGTCTAAGCCTGCACTAATGTTATATAAAAGGTTATGGAAAAGGCTGTGTAGGTCTGTCCGCAAACATCCATCATTTGCATATGCTTGTGGTGTTTTTACTAGCGGCTTTGGGAAGAGCTAATCTAACGCTTAATTAAATCATTTAGCTTTATTTGATGCATACTTTTTTTTTTCTAGCTGATGGTGTTTTTTTGTGCAGGGATTTGCTGCAGTCCCAGAAGAAGAATGAATAATGTTTCCTATTTTGACCACAGAGTGATCTGATCGTGCATGCTGTCAGTAGATATTGCTTCTGACTAGCTTCCAGGGAGGAAAAACATCCAATGTCCACTCTGTCGTGCTAGTGGGTGAGCATGTGGTGGTGAGCTGGGATTCCTGGGTTCTTTCCTTACTCCAGTGCTGAGTCAAACTGTGACAGTGGTCAGGTTAGGTAGCCATTTATTAAAACGAAGATGATAATACGTAAACCTCCAAATTAGTACGAAGATCATTTCTGTGACCTCCATAGCCTTAAGGAGACTTTCTGGCCTTCAAGTGAATCTGTCATATGACCACAAAGGAAAAATAGCAACCCAGAGTAGATGCAGGAGTGGTTTTCTGTAGGAATCTGAGCCTCTAAATCCATTGCTTGAGAAGCATCTTATAAGCTCCTCAAGAAATAAAGGCTGAGGAAATTCTGTATGAAAATCCTCTTTTGGCTCAGGAGAAAATATTCTGCCTTCCCATTCCTGCTCCCTCCCTTCCACCAAATGAGAACCTTTCAGCTAAGTGTGTAATCCCTGCTAGCACCCACCCTTGTCCCTTGTCCTAGCCAGTCAATGTGTTCCTCCCTTGCTCTTCATTAAGCTCAGTAACACGTTTCCAGACGACGCTACTTTGTATAATGCTCCCATCTGCGCTGCCAGCAATACTCCCAGCCCTTTCTTCTGCAGGCTTCTGCTGCTGTCATGGTCCAGCTCCGCCAGTGACTTTTCCACACTGGGGAAAGGCTGGAACTGGTGGGAGGCTCCATCAAGTCCTGGGAGTGCCTGAGGCCCAAGAAGAGGCTGGGAGTGGAGGCTGGAGGAAATGGGATAGCCTTGGGCTTCCCACACCTCTGAACTGGCCTCCTCCTCCCTGTCACAGCACCTTCCTGTGGCTATTCCCAGATATATAATTACCTTCATTGTCTTAGGAGGAATTGCACTGAATATTTGGATTATGAAGAAAAGGTTTGCTCTGTGCAAAACTGAGTAGCGAGAATACCTTGACTTCCACTTGGGTACTTTATAATGACCACATTTTCAGCACTTCCCATTTATTTGCCAGATACTCTTGAAAATTCTGACTATAGCAGCCAGAGAGACTGAACTTTATGAAAGGAATTAATTACTGTAGGAAGACCTTGTCAAAAAAATCAACATCTTGTTCAAAAGTCCAGTTCCTGTGTGCACTTCAAAATCCTGTGAAAATATCACTGGATGAAACATATTTTAACACTCATATCTATTTCATGGAGCTATTCTTATTTATTTTAGTTTGTCCCTTATTTGCTATTTGTACACTAAAATCTGTTTATGTTTCAAGAGGTCGTCTGTGATACTTCCACTGTTTTCTTCTAGCAGTTTTGCATTTATCTTCATTCTTGTACTTCAGATAATTCAAAGTTTCTTTAGGCTCCCTTCTTTACTCTCTCTCAATTTTCATTCTCTTCTTGGGTTGGACTTTTGTTTAGACAGGCTGTTCTCAAAGTGGAAACTTAACAGAGCCATATTAGCCCCACACCAACATTCCTCAGCCTCTACCACTTGGCTGAATACGTGGCAGCAGTAGGGCTGCACCGAGACACATCAGGAGGAAGACTCATACAGACATTGTGGTTGCTGGGAAGTGTGACAGTGATTCATTTTCACAAGGTCTGACAGCACTGTCTCTAAACCACAGATCCCTTATGTCAGGGAAACCTTCAGATGGACATCCTGGGACTGTCTTAATACTTTCACACCCCTGAACATGATACAGGTGCTAAAGTGGGGGATTATGCTGCATCTTAGATGCAGCTGTGTAGTGTGTACACAAGTTTCTTGACTCAAAGAAGTTGCCATGAAATGATTGCTCTGTTCTAAATTGTTGCTGGCAAATTGTCGTGAATGAGGGAAAGAAACAGGAGTGTTGAAAGCTCTGTGCATCATTGAAATATTTAAATATTATGTACAGTGACACCTATAATTCAAATTTGCTGTGGTAAACACAGCAGAAATGACCTTAGCATAATGTTATTCCATATTCTAAGCCAGATTCTTGAGGTTTGTCTTATTTGTATCACATGTGATGCGAAGAAATAATTCTAGGAAGGCTCATACGGTATATTTTCTTTACATTTTCTGTTTATGTTGCCAACATATTGCAGAGAAATCAGTGGCTTCTGTGTGTCTGAAGATTTATTTTTAACCTCTCAGTGTGCAAAAATCAGGAACAATTATTAAGCTGTCCTAAAACTGCTGATACAACCTGCTGGCAACAGATGGTGTGAATGAAAAGCCAGAAGTGACCATTTTTAATATTAATAGATTTAAAAATTTAGTTCTTTAATCTTACCTAACCTCCTGTGACCGAGTGTCTAAGGTATTGTCTTAAAGACATTATCAATAGCCTTGATTTGAACATGAATCAAGTGCACAAGTGGATCTTCTGCAATACTTCATACATGTAAATGATGCTGTGTTCTCCTTGTCTCTTCTGACCTCAGTGAGCGATGAGCACTAGCATTTGCTGCTCTACAACTTAAATAAGACCAAACTCAGCTGGAGTAGTTTTGCTGCAGGTAGTGTGTGGCTGCACTTTGGGGGTTCTTTGTAGGTCTGAACTTGCAGGGTAGTTAAGAACCAGCTCCTGTCAATGCCTAGGGAAGAAAAGGTATTACATTATCAGATATTATCTCACTCTTGCTGTATTTATATATTTCAACTACAAAATCAGGAAGTATTGCCAGCCATCATTTGGATAAAGTTGGCATAAACACACAAACACACGCGCACACACACAGAGAACAAAACAAAACTCCCAAGCAAGCCTGCTTTATCTTTCAGTTAGTTATGGATTGTGAAAATGTGAGTCTTGGATGATGTCTGGTGTCTAGTTTAGGTAATGTGTGGATGGCTGGGTGCAAATTTAACTGGCTAGCCTTTCCCAAAAGTCCCTATTACCAAGTGGGGTGATGATGTGCTGCCAACGAGACTGCTTTTTGCCTTGGGTGCTACTGCTGGTGGGGGCAGACTGACAGCAATGCAGAACTTCACAACATTACAAGCAAGATGGAGCCCAGCTGTAGGTCCAAATTTACCTGACGAATGAGGTGGCCATGCTGTGAGAAACAGGCTGAAGCTCCTGCATAAGTAATTTCACAGGTGAGATATCCCGTCATTATGTGCTCACAAAGGAAATGCAGCGTATGTGGACAGATGACAAACTTTATGTGCATGAGTCTGGAAGAGACAAAACCTCTCTCTGCAAATCATAGCCTGCTATTTAAAGAGCCATTCCTTTCTTTGTTTTTAATGCCCTGGTCTGCACAGAGCCCAGCTCCTGGCAGGTCAGCAGCTCCTCACCCACAAACCCCAGTGGTCTCCAGACCTCCCTCCTGCCGTTGCTCCGCTCTGTGCTGGTGGGACCCTCTGCCCCTTTCCACCCACACAACCACAGGAACCAACCACTGACCGTGGTCAGGCCATCCCCCTGACAATACAGCATGTGGGAAAAGTGCTTCCAGGGTGACCGGCAGCCTGGGAGGAGCTCAGGCAGAGAGTAAAGGCCGATGCACCATGGGAGAGCACTGAAAGGACACGGAGTTTTCTGAAGAGGGGAAAATGAGCTTTCCCCTGTGGGCTTCTCTCTGGTGGTTACAAGCGAGATTTCTGAATTGGAGGAGGGGCTGGAAGGAAAAGACAAACTGTGAATAAAAATAGCCAGCTGCACAGATGCAACTTTAATTCAGCATGTGGTGGTAATGATGCTAGGTACTACCCTGAGACAGGAGATGCTGGGGGGAAAGATGCACATCAGTACCGAACAGTCTTGGGTTGGACAGTTGGGTGTGCCCAACTCAGTGACACAAATGCATGATGAATGAGGGCACAGTAAAACTCTCACTGAAGTGCTCTGTCAGCCTAAACCAGTGCTGAAAGCAGTGCCCCAAGGCACCGTGCCCGGGCAGCCCCTTCTTGCTGCTCCCTGTGGGGAGGCCAACAGGGCACGGACCCAGCAGTGACAACCGGTCACTTTATAGCTACTGCCATTTTCAGGAGGAACTGTGGCTGCTCTTGCCATATGGTAATTATCCTGTCATTAACCAGGCTGAGTAGAGGGTAGAGTTCCTAAATGTTCTCCGCTGTATTCTATCCTAGCAGTTCTTGACATCCAGTGTATATCTTACTGAGCAGTACCGAGTCGAAGGATGCTGAATGCTAAGAATTCTTCAATTTTTTTCATGATTACAGAAACATCTGTTCCCCGCAACCCTCTGGTGATTGTCTGTAAAAATTCAGTGTCAAATTTTCCCCAATAGTTCCCTTTTTTTCCCATTTTTAATAGTGTGAACTTCAGATGAGTTTCCCTTACAAGCCTCTTCCATAGGTCTGTGAACTACGTATGGCCCTTGCCTCTACTGTCATGCTTTACAAATTCTCACATTCCTTTGGTGCAGCGTTCAACTCTGCACAGTCAGGCTCCTTATCTAAATTGGAGTTGCGGAGTGTTCTGTATTTTGTGGTCTGAAGTTTATGTTTTGTGTTTATCTCTGATTTCTAACCTGTAGTGAGAGGACCAGACTATTACAAGCAGTGGATCTGAATGCAAAACACATTCGTGCCTCATGAATTTATTTCATTTTGAAGTTAACATAGCGCAGTTAGAGATTGCTCAGAACATTATAGAAGTGGAACGTGGATTTTCTGTCTTATTTTACTCTATGTGTGTATAATATTTACTTATCATTCATATTTACATTGTAGCTTACAAATGGTGGACAATTATTAACTATTAAGCTTAATAATATCATTAAAATATCTCAGATCTCTGCTCTGTCTGGTAGACTTTTTTGCCTCACTTGTAAGCTTATTTTGCTTATTCTCAGAAAAGAGAGCTTTTCATAGAGAAGTACTAAATCAAATAAGCCTTTACAGCTCCAGGGGATCACCTCCAGTATTATCTGCACGGGAAATGAGAATGGCACAGGATTCCAGGTGCTGCCCCACCTTTCCCATACATAATTTTGCTGCAAACATGAACAACCAATGCCAGTAAATATCTTTCACTGTAGTGTGGCAATGGACCCAACGCTGGAAATGGGATTGAACCATCCTTAGCACAAGCAATTCTGTTATGAGCTTAGCAGAGATGAAAGGCACTTGAACCAATTGGTGGTGACTTATGAGCACCATGGGAGGAAGTCAGCCCACCACAAGTGAATTCTTCTGCTGTTTAGATGTACTAAGGAAACACTATAAAAGCAGAGGGAAGAAAACAAAACAAAACAAAAAAACAAAAAAACAAACCAAAACAACAACAACAAAAAAACGGGATTGGAAATTATATCTTCAGCAGTTGTTTTGATTTTTTTCAATTGTGTTTCAGTCCACTATTTGATCTTCAGTTCTGCTTGCTTGTTCATTTTTGTTAATTAATTTCTTTCCTTTTTCTTTTAGTTTATATATTGAATCATACGAAGTATGGATTATGCAAAACAGCCCACCTCTAGTTTCAAGTGAAAGGAGAGACAGGTCAGCATTTTACAGGACTTTACAGGACAGAACTCTAAGCACTGCAGGAGTTCCTGACACCAGGTAAGCTAAAAAAACTGCAGTAGCTCAACTTCTTTTTTTGAATGAGTGCCTGGTGCTGGAAGGTATCTAAAGGCATTGACAAGAAAGGCATTTGAGGACACTTAATACCATCCAGGCAATAGTCAGTGTCTTCCAAAATTCAGTGTCTCGGCAAGCAGAGGCAGAGATACAGATTTTTTAACAACCAAAAAAGAAAGGTGAAGGGTTCATCCCACTTCTAGGTGGTATTTTAAGGCTAGCATGATTAAGACATGCCTAACGCTGTTGCCAGCAGCTTGCTAATTGTTTACCTTTGTATTTTTCTGATGAAAGTACCAGGTCAGGATTCCATTTGCCATTCAGCATGAGGGTAGAGCAAGCTTCAAGCTTGTGCCTCGTTTGTTTAAACACTGGACCACTCATATTTTGATTATACTCTACAATACTTCAGCTCATGTAGATCGCCCCATATTCCTCTTGACACAGGTGTGTGACAGCTGATATCACCTGATGATTTTTTCCTCCATTGGTAATTCTGAGATTTAAAATTTCTGGAATATAATCACAAGGAATGAAGCTGTTTGTGGCAAAGAGTGTCAAAGCCGATGAAGTAAAACCAGAAACATATATAAAATAAAAATATGAATGATATGGGTGTGCAAAAATACTTATTTAAAATTCTACAAAATTTCAACAGCCCACTGGCCAGAATTGTAAACCTGGTGATGAGATGGTATATGATGTATATGTCTGTATGCACGTATGTATATTTCATTGATGTACGTGTCTATACACTATTGAAAGTGCACTGTGTAACAAAACCCTGTTCGTACAACAAATGAGTCTAGCACTGAACTCCATATTGGCTTGGGAAAATCAGACAGTGTAAATTGTAACAACAAATCTGCCTTTTGTTGGAACTTTACAACAACTTTATTATTTTACCTGCTATGTTGCTTTGAAAATTAAAGTGTGTTTTCACTGGTCTGCCTTCAACAGGGTTCCGTTTCCCTTTATGTGATGCAATTTATACTCCGTTAATTTGAACTTTTCTGGTAGAATAAAAAGACACACAGAAAAATAGGGTGTGATATTCTGGCATTATTTTATTCCATTTGTAGTGAAGTAAAGGCTTCATTTCAATTCCAAGCACTGAGCTTAGCCGCAGGAGTTAGAACTAAAGATAGTGTTCAATCTGCATTTATAAAACAGCAGTCTTCTGCACATATAAACCCCACATTTGCATGTGTAATGTAAGTTGATTCTTGCTTAGGTAATGTTTTGCTAGTGTAAGCATGCAAGACTACTGGGACAGTGGTTAGAACAGTGCATGCATGTAATTTGCAAATTCCATTTGATCTGTTGTGTACAAATATGTGAGTCTCAGTACACAGCAGCACACAACTTCAAATCATGAGATAGAGAAGAAAGCCACCGTAATAAAATATCTCTTTCTTCATCATTCTTAAATTCCCAGAGGTCTGAAGCAGTCTTAGACCTTCCTATAATAACAAAGCATTTTAATGAGCATTCATATATTTGCAGTGACATTCCTATTTCCCTTTGTCGGGAAGATGTTGACCCATTTTTTTTATACATTGCTGATACAGTGAAGTTGTGTAGGCTTACAGCATATTCACATAGACTATTGTCTAAGCACACCCTACCAGCAGAATACAAACTGATTTATTTATATTTTGCAGTTTGTGAGAAAATTTAATGCATAACTCCTAACCCATTGCAGATCCAAGTGCAGCCATGGTTCTGCTATGAACACCACTGGTGCTGAGGTCAATGGTTGTACCCCGTTGCCAAGAAAACAGACTATTGTTTCTTGCTGCTGCATAATATTCAGGAAATAGACTTGGCAGCTGAGAAAATTCAGTTGGTTCTGCTGTAGTAAAAGATTGGTGAACATTATGACCTTCCCTCAGAAAAGCCTTCTATCTTGGCTGTGTTACTTCTTTTCAAAGGACTAGTGAAATAGTATGGTGTCTGAACAATAAGTCCTATCAAACAGGCTCTCATCTGGAAAAACGCACCATATTCTAAGTTGGAGGCTCTCTGCCATTAAGCTACTATCTGTCCCTGTATGTAAAGTGACAATAACTGTACTTAATGTCCTTTGCAGGATGCTTGTTTATTTATTACGGCAATTTATATTGCTGTAAAGCATTAACAAACCTTTTTCCAGCTGACAAAAAAATTACTTTTTTAGTTTTTATCAGTGAAATATGGTCAGTCAGCCAACAATTTGCTTCTTTGGCATACCCTCCACTTGCTATAATGAGGAATAAACCAAGAGCATATCTCAAGAAATGTATGGTTAGGAACAGTGCTTTTATGTTTTCTATATTTTGTTATTTTTGCCTCAAATCACAGTTCAGTTCAGTGTGATCTGACATGGCTGAAATACTGAAACCCCCACTCCTCCAAAGCAGTGTTTATTATAGAAACCCACAAACTTAACCTAACCTAGAGCAGCTTTTCCAGCAGTGATATAATTACAGTAGTTATTGTTGCAATAAACCAGATGTTCCTGAACTGGAATGAAAGCACTTCCCCTTGCCTCCCGCATCACATTTGTTACGTTGCCGCTTTTCAAGTTTCACATCAGCTGTTCAGAAAGCTCTTTCTTGATTGAGTGTCATTTACAGATTCTTGCTGCATGAGTCTTTTAGCTTAAATAATGAAACGCTGGCAATTTTTGAATGTTCATTGCTTTCCTTTAAACCCCAGACATGACGGTTATCAATGCCACTAATTCTTGCCCAGGGCCAAAGACTTTTTTTTGTCCTTTAAGATAGTTCTACTTGGCTAAAAAAAAAAACAAAAAAACAACCACTTTGAAAAAACTACTTTGCTTTCAGATTGAATGAGTACATTGTTCTCTACATAAAGAAATGTTCCGCTCCTCCAGAATCATTGAATTTTGGGCAGACTTCAGCAAAAACATCATTTTACACCACTATCCTGCTTGATAGGGAATAGAGGTAGCTTTGGAGAGCTGCATCTTTTTAACTGCTTGTATGGGAACAGTTGAATCACGGCCTGAACCTCTGATTGCCCACCTGAGGTGAGCGCTGAGTCAGCTGCAGGGGCACAGGTGAATGCAATTTCACCTGAGTGACCGGAAGCGGGGGAGCCTGGCTGCACCCCTCCTAGACCCCATTTAAGGGCTGACTCCCAAGGAGGAGGGTTCTCTATCTGGAGGTTTTTCCTTTTGGAGCCCCTCTGCAAGCCCAGGACATGGGTAAGATTTTCATTTCATTTCTCCTTTGTAATGGGATAATCTCTCTAGTCCAATGTCTGTTTGCCATACAACTGCTCTATTGGTTGTGGTTACAACTGTGAACCATGAACAGCCATTCAAGGCAAATAAAAAGACCATATTTAAGACCTCATCAGAAGACTGTAGTTAATCCTACACTGGACCATAAATATCTGTCATTATTTAAACATTGCACTTCTTATATTTTTAACAGTGCATTAGTCAACATATTTTCAATATTCCCAGCCTAATCAAGTTCTAACTACAAAGAATATTTTGCCAATAAAGAAATGGACTGTGTTTAAATTACTAGGACCTTAGATATGAAAGTTGTTGTATATATTTTACCATATGTGCAAGAAAACCTGTCTAGGAGCAATGAACATGAACAGTCTAGGAGAACAGTTAGCAGATTGTTTTATTACACTTACAGTGCCCTATAATAATGCCATAAAGAAACATAAACCGGGCTTTGGGTTTTGTGGAGTTACAGATAAAGTCTCATGAAAATTCAGGAATGGTAAGAATGAAATATCTTATCAATGTGCCATCTTATCATGTGCTATGGCAATCCTGGATGAAACCTTTGTAATGTTCGGTTATACATGCTACTCATTTTTCTGTTTGCTAATGGTAACCTATTAGTCAACCCATCCCTGCAGTAATTGCACTGTAACGAGGGAGACAAACCAGGGGTGAATTCACCTCGTGAAGTAGTCTGCTCAGTTTTCATTTTGTAAAATGTAAATGTTTCTTATAGAAGGAATTTACATGACTCTGAAACACAGTCCGATTTTTGACTGATGTGGTAGGGGATGCAGACATTGTTGGCCCGAATTTACAGAAAGCTTTGAAAACGCTCCATAAAATCTCTGAGGAAACCCAAGAGGCACCCACACGTTTGGAAGCAGATTATAAGACAGCTCTGCTGCGCAGCCACAGTCGGCTTCCTGCATTCAAGAGAAACTATTGATTTCACATTTTTGCCTTCCTAATGAGAATGTGTCAGGGCTGAAATAAATAAATAAGTAGGACCCACGTCCATGGAGCCTTGACGTCCTTTCCATCCCAGAGGCTGGGAGGCCCCTGTGTTTCCTTCTCTGGCCGTGACATGCCCAGTGAATATTTCCACCACCCACACTTCATTCATTCTTAACTATCCTCACCCACTCATCATTACAGCTGTGCAAAGCATCCATTACAAACCCTGAAGCCATGTGAATCCTACCTTCATAACTTTGTTATGTGCTTCACAGAGCTGGGATTGTTTGGGCTTTGAGTAAATTACCTTTTGAGATGATCGACTCTGGTTTTATGCAAATTTGTGTCCGGGTTAAGGTGAATGATTTATGGGTTGCATATTTTGAAAATCACTGAGAGAGTTTCATATCACTGCACCAAACTTCACTGTGTAGATCTCTGTCACATTCATGGAAATCTGAAAAGATACGTATATAGGACGCTGCAACAGGGAATGAAGTCCCAGATGGGCTCTGTGCATTGCAAACAACTCCTAGCTTGAGCAACTTGGGGGAAAAAATGAGCTGTTTTTAACTCTTTAAGATTTTATTGCTTCAACGTGTAGTAATTTTTTGTTAAATTCTTCTGTTTAGCACACACTCATGTTGCAAGCATTTCAATTAGTTATGAACTCATGCAAGTGGGTGCCATAACTGTGCTCTCAAACAGGAAGCAGAGGGAAACCCAACATACAAAATTCAGATTCAAAGGTAGATTTTCTGTAGTCAAAATGGGAGATTTGTTTGGTTGATGAAGTTTGAATTTGCGAAACACAATTAAAAAAAAAGAACTGATGTAGAGGACAGGATTCAGTGTAAGAGGCTCTGTGACTTCTTAGTAAGATAGTATCAAAACAAATAATAGAGAGTTTCATGTTTTAATTTTTAAGGGAAGCTCAGACTATTTAAGGCAGGAGCACCAAACAGATTACTTAATATTTCAGCAAGAAAAGAACTTCCTTCATTTTGGTTTGTATTATAACCATTTTTTATCTCCTAAACAATCTTTTTCTGTTTTACAGTGAATGAGTCCATGCAGCAGATCATAAACACATCACCAAGTCATGATATTGGAACATCACTTCCTGCCGATACCTAAATATTAATGTAAGTGAAACCTGAAGGGGTTGCTTTTAGTGTGTGGTGAATGTTGCATTGTCACCAGCTGACCAGTGTTTTTTTTTTAATCATTGAATTTGCTCGTTTATCAAAGTGCCTTTGAGATAAGTAGAAGTCTTGAGGTGATTTGTATGAATACTGACAATGGTTTGAAGTGGAATTATCCTGGGCTTAAGGACGCTGAGAGAGGTATTGAGACATGGGATGCAGCTGAGCAAAGGTAGATACAAATAGTGTTAGTAGTGATAACTGAACTAGTCACCATAGCACAAGGTACTAAGAGGTCTCAATTCACATTCTCCTAAATGTCTGAGATAGTTAGGATGAACCAGAGCCTGCAGGTGCTGTTTCTTCCCATCTGCTACTAGGGGGATGTGAATGAGCAGCTGATCTGCAGCTCTCTGCTGCCAGGTGTGGTGAGGTGAGCTTTGTTCCCAGTGCCTGCTGAAAGGGGCTGAGTGCCCTCCCCTCTCCAAAACATGATGAAGTTGAAAGAGGGTCTGAGCAAACATTCAGTGCTGCAGAAGTCAGTGCTTTAGTCTGGGCTGCTACAAGCAGAATTCTTCTGTTTGTCAAGAATCATTAAATAAAAATAGTATGTAAAGGATTAGTAATAACTATTGATAATAAGCATCAAGACTATCAGAGGTACTCTGTAGGCAAATAAGTCACAAAAATAAAATAGAAGCAGCTTTGTACTGCAACATCAGAAACCCAGACTGTACTCATAAGTCTTTAATCACCACCTTCACCATGTCCATTTGTAACTCGTACTTGTTGAAACGTTACGCTTGCCTTTTGCTTAGGGCCTGGTTTTCCGAAGTGCTGAGCATCCTCATCTCACATCAACATCAACATGCTGTAGACTTTTACCTAGGGAGAGATGAAATATAGCACATAATGTTTCATATCGCGTAGGTGTGGAAGGCTGTGAATCAAGGAAACAATTGCTTTTAAATAAATGATGTGCAAATAGAAAAGTGATAATGTAATGCATGATTTGAGAGCAAAAGCCCAGCTCCTGTGAATTCATTTCAGTAACAGTGAAGAGTGGTGCCACTAAGAGTGCTGTTCTACAGAGTCAGTTGGCATTTCCACTGTATAACGTGGATTGCTGGAGGTGGTATGTCTGCCAGTTCAAGTCATACTGAGCTGCAATTTAGTGTGAAAAAAATAAGAATTTTTAAATTGCTGAAATGATGGAATTTCTCTCTTCTCTCCCTGTGTCACAAACAAAACAGAATTTAGATTTTATGAACTATTGGCCAACCCTCTTATCATTAACACCTTCTTTTTATTTGAATGGATAATAGGAAAGGAAGACGAGATAAGCTAGCTCAACACTTAAAAGATTTGCTCAACGCAGACAGTCCTTTCTTTCCACAAGATTTTTTTTGCAACAAAATGAGAAATACATTACAAGCCTGAATTAACCATAATATTAACAAGAAAACAGTACAGACAATTTGTAACAAATGCTTAAGTAAGCATATCCTTCAAAAAAGAGGTGTCATGAAAAACATTAGAAGTGAAACTTGCTTGCACCAAAGCCTATGCTAGCATTTCCATCGACTCCAGACTGAGGAGGACTTAGTTCCTGGGAAGTTCAGTTCAAAAATGGTTGTCTTTCTGTCAGTGAGTCTAGGAGCGTGGGCTCTATGACCTTCCACGTGAATGC
This sequence comes from Bambusicola thoracicus, assembly GCA_002909625.1. Taxonomy (NCBI): domain Eukaryota; kingdom Metazoa; phylum Chordata; class Aves; order Galliformes; family Phasianidae; genus Bambusicola; species Bambusicola thoracicus. The sequence continues at coordinate 17,371 of PPHD01011767.1, forward strand.
TAAAGGGAATAAAGTGCTACAAATCCCTGTTTTTGAAATGATACGTGGAAATAAATTACAGTTATATGAGTTTTAGAGTCCTACCAAAATCTCTGGGTTATCACATCTGCAGTCCTACAAAAGGTAGATCTTTCCAGGTTCTTGTTAAATCTGTGACTTAAAGAAGCAGCTAAGGGCCCATTTCAGTGTTTGTTATCAGCTTTTTCAAGTATTTCAGTTACAGTTACTAGCTATAGAAGGTCTGAAACTCTTTGTTTTGGCTGTATAGAGAATTTTCCAAATTCAGTGTTTGTAATCTAGAACTAAAGACTGATTTATCTGGGAATTTTCAAATAAGTTGGTTCAAAATGTGTCTGTCAATTTACTGACCTGTTAGAGCTTCCCAAAGTTGATTCTGGTTTGGCCTGGTAAATAACCAGCCTTTCTAAATTATCTGATGTTTAAAGATAGCGGCAAGGTATTTTGGCCATGCATTTCTATAATGTAAGTAAGAAGTAAGCAAATCTTTTTCTGTTTCTTTTTCCTCTCTTGTGTGCTTTATTCACATTTTTTCACTGCTTGAGATGTCTACAGTTTTATACAGTTTTGAACAGGACTGAATATACAGTTGCCCACTTTTGAGCCACTACTAAGTGGAATTCAGCATGTTGTATGGGTTGGAGAACAGCAGAGTTTCTCGGGGGGTTGAGGGGAATCAGGTGTGCTACTGACATGCTGTCTACTCAAAAGATGCTTGAACCCTGCTGTCCTGAGCACAGGAGCACTCATGGAATTGGAGGAAGGTTCCTTGTTCTCATCCCCAGTGAACAGCAGGACTGAAAACCTTCTCAGTAGGCTCCTCCCAAAGCCATGCGCCACTGCTCCTGCAGGCTTATACCTCTCTTCCCAGTTTGCTCCTGAGTTCTGTCTCTGTTTCTCCATCTGCTAACTTTTTTCTACATAAATCTCTGCCCCAAACAAAATCAACAGTGCTCCCCACCCAGATCTTTTAAATTCCTGAGCAACCTTGTATTCACCTTGTTTAGGGCAGAAACATGTGCTGAACTGTTTCTTACAGCTCAGAAGAGATGTGCGGTGGTTAATCCTACCATTTTCAACTAGGCTGAACTCAGCTTATAACAAAACCATCAGTAAAAATGTAACCACTTCACAACTGCGTATGTGTGCATGTGTAGTATGTGGAAGGAA
>PPHD01011768.1:0-18557 GCA_002909625.1 Bambusicola thoracicus
AAAAAAAAAAATCAGCTGCTCTAACTAAAATTTTCATACTATTTAAAAATATGTCCCAACACCTTGATTTGATGAAAACAAGAAAATGTATCCAGACATTTCTTCAGTAAATTGAAATGCCTTTGTTTTCATCCATGTTGCAACCAACAGTGCCTTTGTTTATGAACATGCTGTTCCAGTAGTTGAAGTTTTGTTCTCCTTGCTGAGGAAGATACACGAGCATGTTTCCTGGAATCTATACACTAGGGAATACTCTTCCCTAGTTTAGAGTTGAACAGTGAGAACAGGATCTTTCTGAAAGAGCAAAGTATGAAGCTGTTATATTTTCATTTGCACATATATCCCATTCATTGTGACAAACTGTCTGTAACACATTGAAGCTACAAGAACTATGGAACCCACTCTCATATATGGCAAATTGCAGACTAAGACTTAGCAGTGCATCTGCTCCTAAAACCATGGGGAAAAAGGTTTCAGATCACACTTGCCTCATGTGACACTTCTCAGTTTTGGCACTCCAAATACAAAGAGCTCCGTGATTGATAACTGGCACTGACCTTTTCCCAGAGATAAAGTCAGATTGGTTTATTATGGCAACTACTGGTCTTTTTTAGCAAGGAGGTCCAGATCAAAGACAGAATTTGTGTCAGTCTGATAGAAAGTTCAAGCACCTTCCAAGCAAAACATTAAACACTAAAAGTCAGTAAAACTCTTCCACTTGCATTATTTAGCAATGGCATCTAATTTAGACTCAGTGTTAGGCATAGTTGGATGTGTAATAGCAATTTATACAAAGTACTTTTGATCCTTCTCCTTTCTTGCCTATTCAGACATCCAACTTCCAAAAACACTATGAGGTTTTGTTGCTATATCAGTTTGAAATCCAGAAGTTATATTGAATACAGCATTCAGTACAGTCACCTCCAAACACTGGGACTCTTGTCTAGGGCACTGAGAATGACACCACAGCGCAGCCTTGCTTTAGGACTGGAAGACCAGCTCAGTGCACAGAGTTTAGCAAGATGTCTTAGAGCAAGAGGGTGTAAGAAACATATATACCAAGAGTGTTGGTATTCACACCACTCACCCCTTCAATTAGTCATTTTGTTTATGGCCTTCCCCTGCCTTCACTGGTAGAGATGTGCACTGCTTGCAGGAACTGGTTCACAGCAGAGCGAACAGGATGCTGTTGTCCTAGCCCTCCCTGGCAATATGGAATTTTGCTCTTTTAAAACAAATGGTCTCTTCCAGCTGCTTCGCACAGCCACAGCATTATGGCAGTGCTAAAATGCAAATAGCAGGGTCTAGCTTATGAGGACGGACAGCTGAGTGGAGCTAGATGGGAGCCACCAGTGAGCAAAATGCAAATGAAATAAGCAAACTTGAAGTTCTGTTGCAAAGCAGCTAAAGAAATCCCCTTCATTTTTTTATTTATTTATTTTTTGTTTGTTTAATTGGTCTTACAAGCCAATATAGCATCCTCATAAATTCACCATACTCCATGACCTGAATTCATACAACCTGCATGTAAAGTATCCAAAAGTTATATGATTCACTGTTTTGTGTTTATTTGGATGTTATTCATATAATGTCCTTAAAGCACTGTGAAAAAAATGCATTTAAACTGCAAGAATATTAAAAATAGGCAGCAGGGATTCTAACACTGGGAATTAAGAGGGCTCAGGGACTCCTAATAAAGACAGCAAATACAAAGGAAATTTTAATTACTAAAAAGGCGTATGTAATTCATTTCTGTAATCTCGCATCTAGTGATGCCAGCATGTGTATACATGATTTAGACTGCTTAGGCACCAATCCAAAGAAGCAATACCACCAGATCTACTGTTATTCTCTGACCTACTCATATTTTGTATACCACTTTCCCACTTGAAGCAGAAAACAATGTGATATAAATAAATTAAAAAAAAAAAGCCCACAAGCAACTATATATAACTGAGATTATCTGTTGTCAAAAATCCCCAAGCCTGTTCCTTTGAAAAGCTTTCAGTAATGTTTATTCAGTGTAGACCTCATTTCACCTTGCTAGCAACGCAGGGAGGCCTTACGACAGCCGTAATTTGTGTTTATAGCTATCTAGGTACAGCTGAGACTGTGCAGAAGTATGTTGTTTCAGTGACAACTGAGACCCAAGGGGCTGTGACTGGTGAACTGGGATGACTTCAGCTGTGACAAACAGTGATTTGTTGCACAGAGGTCCACACTGCCCTTCTTCCCACCCATGCCAGGCTAGAGTCTCATCTCACTGTGCAGCAGCTGTCGCCAGCCTCCAGTTTACCTTGAGGCACTGAGCATACGTTTCCTCAGAACTCCAAATTGCAAGCTGGCCATTCAACAGCTACTTCTTGAGCAATGGAGACCTCTCTGCAGAGAGGGGCGCTCAGAGTACATCTAGAGGCAGTGAGCACAAAAGCCATCACAGGAAAAACCATTCCCTCTTGTGAGCATATTTTAGGGAAAATTTGTAGCATGGACAAACCACAGCACAGATACATTGCAGCGCTTTAAGTAGCCTGAACACATGAAAAATGATTTTTGTTACATAAGGCCATTAAAATGGGGAGAATGTGGCTGAAATCCTGCATATAGTGAAACTTTAAAAGCAGCAACCATTGTCCACTGCCCTGTGATTTTTCTCTCTTTTACCAGATGGAGTAGCCATCTACATAACAGCCACAGGCTGCCCTCGTGCTCACGGCCATTCGCAATCTCTCTGCACAGAGGCAAACCAGCCATTCCGCTCCAAGCACCAAGTTTAAGTGAAGGCATACAAGCAGAGATTCTTCATACTCAGAAGATAAATAAAGCAGGGCTTTTGAAATAGCAGACACAGCGGTGTCCTGGCCAGAGCACAAGCTCCAACAAATCACACCACGCTCTTGGAGCCATGGCATACCCTGCTGGAAATCTCCCCAAACTTTTGTTTTTCTTTTTTTTTTTTTCCTACGTGTGGAGGAATTTCATGCAGAACCAGGAGCACAGCCCAAGGATCACAGCTCATCCTTCCTTGCTCTTTAGACAAGAACTTTTTAAATGAAGTGAGCTGCTGCAGTGGGATCTGCCCTGTAGTTGGTATGCACCTCTTTAACGAGGGGTGCGCTGAGCTGAGTATCTTCCACTCTGTTGGTTTTCTAGATACTTTGTGTTTAATTTCCAAATAAGCAATTTGTATGAATGTGTTCTGAGTTTCATCCTGTCTCTCACTGTGCCACCAATCACCTGCAAAGGAGAGATCCAAAAAAACAATACCTGTGCATCTCTCCAGCTTGGGAGTTTTACAATCCTATGCAAAGCAAAACAGTCAGGAACTGCTGAGTCTAAAGCTGCTCCAGTTCAGCTCACTTTTATGTCAGCCCTGGCCCTTATTTTCTTGTTAGGTACATTTTATGGGTCTGTGGAATAAAAAGCTGACTCTGAGGTTAAGGGCTGTTTGGTAAATCAGAGACACGTGCTTTCCATCGGGAACACTTTGGCACATGCAAATAACAATAAAACCGGTGACACAGGCATCACAGGCTCGTAAAACCTGTCATTTTGAGTCCAGATTTTTCTCTATTACCACGAGGTAAATCTGGAGTAATTGAGAGCTACTTGACACCTCTGAATATTTGATCTTATACTGAACTTCAGGGCAGAAGAACAATATATGCGAGAAACCATGTCCCAAAAATGCATGAGGGAATGATAGTCAAACTGTAGTTTAAAGGCAAAATAAAATAATAATAATAATAAAAAAGATGATAGGAAACCTAGATGGTTTATCTGACTTGGATGGAAATGCTGAGTGAGTTTGAAAAAACTGCTTATCTTTAATGTTGGAATGACTCTGCTGATTGGTGGATGGAGGGGAGGAAAGAGAGGAGAGTGGGTAAAAGCAGGGAGAGGTATTTGGAAGGTAACCTATTGTCATAGACTGAACTGGGCTCTTCAGAAGAAACATGCTCTGGTAAAGAAAAGAGCGGTTACATGTGTGATGCAAAGAGAGGACGGACAATGGAGTCTTACCATTGGCTTTGAACACGGAGAGTGGATGGTTCAGTTCAAGAGCAGATTTGAGGGAAAGCAATATTATGGTAAGAAAAAAAGAATCCAAACTACTAACTAATGCAAGAATGGAGAACAGTGGTGAACTGGTTAAGGACATCTTCATTTGGTGAGAGTGAAATTGTGCTGCAAAAACCAGTCCTGAAGGTGGATCCTGAAGGAAGTGATGCTGGCTGAAGTCTGCTGCTATGCTGACACTGATTGCTGCCTGGAGCAGCAGCAGAAAGGGTAATGTGGAGATGGAGAAGTGTGTTTCTTATGAGCAGTTTTCTGAACTGCCTGCAGTATATAATTGCATGAGTTAATGGAAAAATAGCCAATCTGGAAGAGATTTTTTTCTTTCAGACTCATCTGAAGTTCATTCCTGAAAGCTGTAAGTCAGAAGAGGAAAAGAACATGGGAGTGAGAGGCAAATCTGAGAAAGGAGGAATTATGACTAATAAGAAGAAAGGAGGAGAATATTTTCAGGATGGAAAAGTTAACAGCCTTTAGTAAGAGACATTTTTCTTTTAAAAGATTATATTTAATTTCCAATCACAAAAAAAATTAAATGTTAGTACTTGGAAGAGTGTGCATGTATGGTTGTGAACAGTGATTATAACAACACGCTCTTGAAGATTCTGAAGAATCTGTGGTTCCCACTTGCTCCAGTCGTGAATCTGGATCCCTACAGTTCCCAGCCCCTGTCTTTAATCAGTGACTCATTTTCCAGACAAAAGACAGGCACTATAACTGCACAAGATCAATGGTGTATGTGCTTATATTAGCTGAGTGGTGGGGCGTGCTCTGCTTGGTTTTGACCTGTAGGTGCCATACCCAGCACCACCTGTCAGTGTATCAGCAACCAGCATCCACCGAGCTCAGCTATCGATTGTTCCCAACAACAGCCGCACAGATTAATATTATTTTTCATCATCCTTCTCTTCTAAACTCATTTATGAGTAATGTTCTCATATTCAGCAGTATTCTAGGAAGCACCGTTCCAAGGTTTACCTCCAGTTTATACTACTTCATATATCTGCTCTTTCACGTGCCTGTCAGTCTCTTCTGTCTGGAGATGTTTGTTTTAAAGAAGGACAAATGGAAACATACTAAAACCTGTACAAGGGTCTGCGTATGGATGGCTGGATGTTTCATCTGAAAATTTGACCTGGAAAAGATCCTAGAGATCAAAGCTCTGTTGATTGTTACAAAAAGGAATTACAATTATTAGCATACAAATTTCTAAACGAGTTGGTCCCATCGCACAAAATGCAAAACACACAAGACAACTTGGTAAAAAGGCATTATAAAAATAAAATATTCTTTTTCCTGATTTTTAATATATTATAGTATGGTTTTTTTTTTCTCATTCACAGGCAAACAAGCCAGTAACCCAAACAAGGAAACTAAGCTGTATTCACTGCACTTGGAATTGTATGTGCCTTGTTGTTTTGCTTCAGTTTTGTTTTTAATTTGGAATCTATGATTTTATTTATTAGCTTCTTGTTGCAAACCAAAATAGACCAGCCACTATATTTCTTCTTGGAGAAAGTGTGACAGGGCCAAATTCTGACACAGACAGGTGATTTAAGGCATAATAGACTCTGTTACACTCTGTGTTAGATCATGAAAAGTTCAGAGTAATTCAACAGCATAGTGATTTTAGTGCAAATACTTTTATACAGAGAGGTAACACACTTAGATAATATCCTTTTAAAAATATGATAAGCATGTCAACATGACAAGTTTATTTATTTTGCTAAAAGGGTTATTATTACAGTTTGCTACTATGCTGGCTCATTTGACACCATCCAGATTCACTCCACATACATTGAGGAGTTCAGCCCTCGGAAGGGTAGAATGTTGATTCATTTTCCTATTCTAGCAAAAGTAAAGGATATTTGATTGCTGGATTTTATTTTGAAGCAGCATCTTTTTTGTTGTTCATATTACATTTTATATTCATATTGTTTGACATACATGCTTGGCATCTCTTAAGCAGAGTTTTATAAACTTTGATTTTGAAAGAAGCTCTTCTTTCCATTCAAATTAGTGGATCCTTGCTGTGTATTTTACTATAAACGCAGCAATATCATTACATTTATTATCTTCAATGATACAAAAATTCCAATCCGGATGAGGATTTTGCTTTTTTTTTAGTATGAGTTGTGACATTTAGCTTCTCCAGCATCAATTTTCTGCAAGTCTTGCCCTCTGAAGCTTCAGACCCTTTGTTATCCATACCAAAAGCACCAGGCAGAGAAATACATCTCTTCTCAGCCAGTGGGCTGTGACCAGAAAACCAGAAGAGAAGCAAAGCTCTTATGGAATCGGATAAGGATCCTGAAGGCAGAAGGGTCTGGGAATGTTGCTTGACCACAAATGCCAGATCAGGCCATAAAAACATCATTTAGCAAAAGCTTTTAAATAAAAGCAAATTACATCTACTTTACCTCTGGCAAGACTTGCGTGTGTTAATAGTAGCCATAGCAGGGCAGCTATCATCCATCAGCACTATGATTAATTAGAAAATCCCTGGAAAAAACATGAGACGAGACGAATAGCAAAAACACTGTACCAAGAATGTTTCCCTAGCAAAGAAATGTGCTGCTGAACACCACAATCTGTTTCAGTTTTGACAGAAAGATGTTTCTTGAGATTTTGCATCTGTAGAATGAAAAAAAAAAAAAAAAAAAGTGTTTTACAGCTATTTTTATAACAGCCTTTTTATGCATTTCCTTTGCAGTTTAATAATATATTTGTAGGGCTCCGTACATTCAAACTGCCATGCACAGATTTCCGGCAATGCACAGGGTGGGTGGGTGCTTGTGGGGAATTCCTGGTTTGATTTTTGGTTTCCTTTAATTCTTAAAAGAGAAGGGAGGCCTGAAAACTTTTCAGAAAGGATATTTTTAAGCATGTGTTCAACATTTGGCATTCAGGTTGTCTAGCCTTTTTTTTTTTTTTTTTTTCTGGAAGACTCTATGGATCACTGGGGAGCTATTAGGCTTATGACATCAAAGGTGCCATGGAAACAAAACCTGATTAAGAGTGATTTTGGTTAGACCATTTTAAGCTCTTTTTGTTTTTTATGCTAACACCATTTAACTCAAATGTTTGAATGAACGTCTGGAAATAAAAACCCTACAAGGATTTCCTCCTCTTGTTATGGATTCAATTCTATTTGTCACCCAAGTTAAAGACTACAAGTTCCATCCCTCCCCAGCTTATGAGGGATGCCTCCACACATCAGACAATGTCATGCTTCCGCACTATTTCTCAAGTAAAGGAGAACAAGAAAGCTTAATAGTACTATTGATACGACTCTACACCAAACTTTTTTCTTTTTCTAATCCAACAGAGAGAAAGCCCCCTTTAACTCCCTCTGACTCCCCAAAGCAAGTGGGCTAAACTAGACAGAGGGAAGGACCCTGTTCATCCCTGGGAACACAAACTGCAAGTCTTGACGTTTTGTGGAGCCTCAAACTAAGGCAAATAGCCTGAATGCTTTCTCCACTGAAACCAGTGGGTGCCCTGCAAAAACCTTGTAATGAAATCTTCTTGGGCCTTCATATACCTATTTATTTCCTAAATATTTTCTACATTTATGATCCAAAAACAACCATCACATTTAAATGATATCTGATTGTGTTTTGGCATTTAACAGCTACTCTCCTTTCTTCATACTTTAGTTTCTGTCGTTCTCCAGCTTTGCCCAAACCCTTCTGATGGCATCATTATAAATGCATTTTTTCTCAAGCAAGAGATCTGACTCGTGTGCACCTAAAACCAATTTTTCTCTGAGATTCAGTTGTTTCACACATCCTTCTTTCCATTGTGAACATCCCTGATGATTTTTTTCTCTCCTTTCCTTAGCAATTTCTACATTACCCTGATGCCAATTTTAACTACCCCTCAATTTCTTCCATTTGAATAAAACATTGAGTTGCTGAAATTCCAGTTTGTTGTTCATTTGAAGCATTTAATTTACTTTAAGCTTACACTAAGTACAGCGTATTCATGTCTGTGCTCTGCTATTGTCCTATACCCTCTCAGTAATGCTTTTCCAGTTTGTTTGAAGGCATGGTTATTTACACTGGTGCATGCGTTTCAGAATTGCATATCACAATTACACACGCATTAAAAGAACTCTGCTGCACATCCCTATTCTGTTAGAACCAAGCAAAGCTGTTTACAACATTTTCTAAAGCCAACAAACAGACTGAGGAGCTAGTCCCAGATCAAGCTTCCTCATACTGTTGAAAGGTGCATATCAGGAGTATTTACACTGGGATGAGAAGAGCTACACCTGTACAAACTCATCTATGATCAAAACAGAATATCTTAGAACAAGTCTGCATTGATCTGCGCAACAGAAGGGGTCTATGCTTTCACACAGAAAGTTGCTAAATTAAAAGACATTCATTTAAAGAAAAACAAATTCAAAAACAAATAGAACCTCTCCTAGAAATCCCTTTTGTTTGCATTTTTTGGTCTGAAATGTATAAAAAATGTTGGCTTCATTACTTTTGTAAACTCATGCATGCCTATTCCCAAGCTATGTTCTCATCTACCACTCCAGCTTCCATAAGATCTAGCAATATAGGCAGGTATATTTAAACTCATAGCTGCAAAAAAATTTCCATCTCTCTTAGCCATAAACACTGCACTGGGGGTTTTGTTTGTTTGTTTGTTTTGTTGATTGTTTTTTTGTTTGTCTGTTTGTTTGTTTTTGTTTTGTTTTTGATGGAAGAAGCTGGTGACTCCAACACTTTAAGCAGCTGTGGGGCTGGACTCTGAATGGGACAGACCTGAAGCTAAGCAGGGGGGTACCCAGGAGACAAGAACAATTGCCAGCTATGGCTCATAAGGGGCCAGCTGATCCCTAGCCTACTTGACAATATCAGAAGAGAGTGAGCACCATCACCACTTTTACAGGAAACAGGTGTAAGGTCTCACAGGAAAAGGCTCAAGTGTACCCTGTTGACAAAAGTAAATGAGTGCTGGTGGTGGGGACATTCACACACATGAGAAGGTGGAGCAGCACTCTAGCAGGAATGCCCTTTTCTGCAGGAGGAGTGACCCTTCAGTACTTTTAGCATGGCCACCAGCAGGTATGTTGAGCAGGTCCTATTTCTGTCGGTACCAGGCTTTTTTTTTTTTTTTTCCTCAAACATTGGTTTAAGCAACAAGCTAAAGCTGCAGCCTTCTTTTTACTGCTGGGAGCTTTTTGTCTTCACTCACTCTTCTCTTTCCTTAGGGCTTTATTTTTTTTCTTTTAAAAATGTTTTAGTCTACTCTGTGTTTCTGTTCAGCTGTAGTTTGTGTGCTTTCCTCAGTTTAGCAAACCAGTTCTGGTTCTCCTGGAAACTGGTGCTCATGACATGTTGCTCTCTAACCTTGTTCAAACTTATCTTTCACCTATCTACGTTGACCAGTCTAACAAAAGTTCAGTGTCCTTTCTTTTTTACTGCTTTGTTTTACTGAGCTTTTGGCTGTTAAGTCATGCTTTGATTGGATGCGAGAAAACAGCTCCACTTATTTCTGTGTTTAGCAACTTCTCCTTGAATACAATGGGAAATAGATGTTACCTGTCTTCTATATTCCTACCCGTGCATGGGCCTGAAATACACACTGGTTACAACCCTAGTATGTAATACATGATTGTAAAATAAAAAAAATAATAAAAAAAAGAGGCTGAAAAGGGTGAGCTTCTGAAACATACTGTGTTGTTCTAATTCTTCTGATCCCTGAGGAAAATTAATATGGGAGAGAATCAAGGTATCTGAGACAGTAGTGCTAAACCTGTGGCTCAACTCTGTCCACTGAAAAGTTCATAGACATGACATCTATCATGACAACATCTGTTTGGGTGGTTGTTCATTTGTGAAATTATCTTCACCTTTTGTTTATGCACGGTGGTCTTTAAAATGATGGTGATAGACATGTATGCAATTTTTGCAACGATCTTCTCAATTGATGAAAAGTAATGAATCCATGCTTACATGTTCCTAAAAATGTCTCTCTGGGGCTAGGGTATCAGAAGATGTGAACAGAAAAGGAAGCAGCATCATGGCAGAACTGCACTCTGCTCCTGAGAAGTTTGAAGTCAACTGTACTGTTTGAGGTTTGGGGGTGTAGGGGCTGTTTTCCTTGATTCCACTGGTTGAGCTTTCATCGAGTAAAGCTCCATGTGATGTTATAGATTTGTAGCCAGAGACTTTTTTGTTTAAAATACTTGTGTAACCCACATGTAAAGCTTGTGTGAGGCTTCTTTGGGTGAAGCAGAAGTTGCTTTAAATGGCACTTAAACCCATCTGCTTCACTGGAAGGGCCTTTCTTTTATAGTGTATAGGATACGTAAGTACATCTGTTTCTACTGCCTTTAGCCAATTTTTTTTTCCCTCTGAGAAGAAAAAAAGGAAACTTCTGCTCTCTGGTGCCCCAGTCCCCATGTCTTCCTGCTTCCGCATGGAACTTCCCAAGCATTAGCATCCAGCATTGGCTGGTTGCATGTGGTCCCAGTGCTCCAAGTGCTTCAGGTTGCTCTTGTGAAGCCAGGCAGGCTCTAAGGAGGGCTTGCCCATATATGTTGAATGTGTACAGAGGCTTGCCTTAATTTTGTCCATAGGCACGCAAGTGCTCGGGTGAGCTTCGTGCCAGCAGAGCCCTTCCCACATAAGACAGTACTGGAGGAGGAGCTCCTGCAGACATGCCGTGCAGCTGAGATATTTGGCTTCGTGATTTGTGGTGGGAGAAAGAGCCTCAGCACAGTTGCCTACTCATTCAGAGGCTCTAAAAACTGCCAGTTCTGATGCCCAAAAAGTGTCTGCCCCCACACCCTCTGCTGCTGCTGCTGTGACTCTTTATTTTCTGCTGGGGGGACAAACAGCCCACTCCAGGCAGTAGCATAACAAGAGGGTGGGAAAAACATTCTTGATGACTATAAAATGTGAAAGCACTATAGCAAAAATGAGGGGGGTTGTCACTTCTGTAGGGATCTTGACCTGGTTTTCCAGGCCAGGGTCTCAAGTTCTCCTCCAGGCATACATTTTCACTTTCAGCCTAGCATTGGTACACTCTGAACCAGTAACTCAAGCTTGATTACCATAAATTTAATGAGCAGATCTAAACCAGGAAGCCCATGTCTTTAAGCTTCGTATGTGGTCTAAAGATTTGCATAGGTGCAACTCCAGGGTTTTTAATCCCTCTTGGTTTGGATCATCCACTGGAAGTGTCCATCTCTCCCTACTGACTGAAGAGAGCCAGAGGCAGTTAAATAAAACAAATTAATCTCCCTGCAGAATGAGGACACTAGTATTTTCTTTGGCCAAATTGATTCTCCAGACTCTGAGGTATTCAGGATTGTTGTTGTCCCTTACCACTTATTTGTGGGCATCTGAAATGAACTACCCTGCAGGGAACAACCAACTCTTGTACGTATTCTGATGTTTTTGCTTTTTAACAGGCTCTGGACTGGGTTCTTTTCTGTCAAAGATGCCTGGTAAGCCCCTGGGCCATGCCTGTCCCTGCACTCTCAGCCAGGGCAGTGCCAGGCACATGCAAGTGTCATCTCCCAGGGCTGAGTTCCATTCTTGCCCTCTGGTGAAATGTGGTGAGTTTTGAGCTTTTCCCAGCCCCCAGAGCCAAAGAAGACTGGTTTTACATGAGTCTTCAAAGATCTTCCTCAAAGCCCTGGAGAAAGGGACAGGGCTAAGGATAATTAAAAGGAAGATATATATTTCATTGGCTTTTCTAGACATCAATCATATATTTTCTGAATGAGAACTAGTGTAAAGTGACATTCATGGCACCACCATTATGTGTCTGACATCCTACAGAGTAGCGATTCCCTTAGAAAGGGTTGTGTGTCTGGAAAGCATTTCCTCCCCTTAAACTTCTTAATAGACAGTGTTTACTTGATGCTTGGGCATGCACATTAAATTTTTTATGCTGACAGACCCTGGGGAACCTCCAAAGGCACCAAATAACTTTGAGCTGTGCCTCCAAAGCTTGTGGCATGCTGGGTACTGTGTTACTTCCTGCTAACTGGAGAGATTAGCAGAGCCCAAGATCTTTATCCCCCCAAACGAGGGGTACTTTATGCTGGGGAGCCAAGACTCTATAAATCCATGGGTTTCAGAGGCTTGAAAGGAAACTGTGACTCCAAGCTTCCTCCATTCTCTGTAGAAACTTGTTCCTGTGCAGCACACCTCCCTCCACTGCATAATGCTAGGACCTAGTTTAGATATAAGTCCTCTTCGGCAGAAGTTGTCTTAGCTCCTGATATAGGGGGTGAAGGAATAAGAGGAGAATCATCTCTAATTAGACAAGCCTTCATTTTTTCTGCCCATAAATAGAATTCAGAAGAGATCAAGGAGGGGGGGAATAGAGGCCTGAATTTCTAGAGGAAAGCTGAGCATAATTAGAACTTGGCATGTATCTGTAGATGTCAAAGGAATGCTGAAACATCTTGTGAGCTGTGTCCCAGGCCTGGCCACTGTGAAGGAGCAAACAGTGGGAAGATGTTCTCCCCAGCCCTAGGGTCCTTTCTGGGCTCCATGCTCTGAAGGGCAGCAGGGATTGCAGGTGGGGAACCCCTCAGCATGGCTAAGCTTCTGGCTGTTGCGTGCCATGCTGGTAGAATTCAAAACAGCTGGCAAATCTATGGGGATTCAGCTGTGTAGACCATTCTACAGGGAATGGGGTGTTTTTAAAAAATAAATACATTTTAACATCTCTAAATGTTTCACCCTGACAATTCAAAATGAGTGTCAGGTTTACGTGTATATATATATACACATATATATACATACATACGCATATATATATATAATATATATGTGTGTGTATATATTTTCCTTTTTCAGTCTTAGCCAGCTGAAGATTTTATTTCTGCTCTTAAATACATACTGCTTTTAGAAATGATTGCGTGGAGACAATCTGATCTGCAACCCATATCTTGGGTAACTCCTTGATAAAAAAGAATTGAATCTCATGCACCACCACAGCCAGTTATATATTTCTGTTGGTTTCTGATCAAGCAAATGTGTGAAATTCAAAACAGGAGTGCTGACAGCTATTGTGCCAATTGGGGAATAGTGAAACACACAAGCTCTGAAAATAACGATATCACGTCTTTCTGCACTTGGGGAGGTGGAGGCTGCCAATTGATGGCCTGCAGCTCAGATGCAGCCTGCTCCTGAATGCTTCTTTTCTCTTTCATCATAGAATGAGGTTTCTTGTCTGCCACAGCAGTCAGTAAGTTGGGTGTCCTGCCTGAGCTGGCTGAAGGTAAAGCCCATTTTCTACATGCTATGCGGTACACTGTAAATGAAATAGGGATGTGAAGGGATTAGAGGAGTATAGAGAAGAGATCCATCACAGCTCCAGCTCTGGGCCTGCCGTGCTCCTGGGAGGATCCAGGAGATCCACCTTACCCAAAGGCAAAGCATACTTTAATGAAGAAAACACATTTTTCTGTGTAAATTTACCAAGATTTTCTGATTGGCTAAAATGAGGTGAAATCCTTTCTCCTTTTAAGGTATTGTACATACAAAAGCTTGTAAGGAATTTGGAGAGACTGGCTGCATCAGCTTCCAGACAGTGCCACAGGCTGAGCTGCACCACTGGAACTGGAGCTCGCTGGTAGGCATTGGTCATGGGGTTCGGAGGTTTGGGTGGAAATGCTGCTCAACCAGAGCCACTGGTGGACATGTCCAACCACTGCAGTGGCAGCCACCAGTGCCACCACCACTGCCAGCCATCCTCATGCCCCAAAATGTGAGCAGCTGAAGCACGTACTACAGAGCTGTCAGGAGCAAACTTTGTAAACTGCATTGTCATGGAGACAGTATGGATCAGCTGAAGGAGCATATGGTTCTTTACTCCTTCGAGCTATCACTGGAAGGAGTAGACTGAGGAATATATTTAGTGTTTTCTTTTCAGCAGATGACTAAAGATAAGGAAACAAAATTAGTTTGAGAAAATCCTCCTCCTTCTCTATGGGAAGTTGGCTGCTGTTCACTCCGCATTAGAAAAATATTACAGAGATCTCTTGTTTTACAGCTGATCATTGATAGGCATTTTGGAAAGGTCAGATCTGAGAGCCACTCTCCACAGATGCATGAAGGAAAACATGAGTGTTTTTTTCTTTGAAATTATAGGGATTTGCTGCTCTTAAAAGCAGGGTCAGTGTGTGATCTTTAAAGTCAGTTCTTCTTTAAGACTGAGGATCTCAGCTATACCCTCTTGCCTAGGATCGCATGGCAGCTCTGGGGCATGCTAGAGGCTCTCCTCGTGGGGTTTGTGATGCATTTGGTAGGGCTATGGTGGAAATAAGGAAGCCCTTTGTCTCACAGTGTTGGAAAGAGATGCACTGAGCTAAAAAAAGACAGTGAAATTGTTGATGATATCACTATTTTTCAAGAAAAGCTTTGTTTTAGGAGAGGGGAAAGATATTTTTGTTTAAGAAACAAACAAAAGCATCATGTAAAAATAATTGACCAGATTTATGAACTCATTCATGAGCAACTGGACCACTGTAGTTCATACAAGTTAGACAACAGATATAAATATCTAATTACACTTCTTCAGCAGCCAGCCCTCGGATGGGAACAGTATGAGTATAATTCACTCACTAATTAACATTTCGAGCGAATGGTGGATTATTCTCTGCCTTTATTTGTGCTCAGAAAGGATGGCCTGACTGCAGCATCCCAACTGGAATTATTTGAGGCAAGATGTTCCCATTGCCACGCTGAACCCCGTGACTCAGGTGGAAGAGTGTGATAGGAAATTCCTTCCTCTTCGTTGTGGTCTGCTTGGGAGCAGTTATATTCTTTTCCATCACGTACAAATTCGCATAGTGTCTGAGGGATTTCAGGGCTTACCCAGCGATAACTCTCTGGGTAGGAGAAACAAGGCACAAATGAAGAGATGCTGGTTGGCGCAGCCCCTAGGTCTTTGGTGACAGAACTGCCTTTTAATTTTTTTTTTTCCAGCAGAGGGAAAGAAAAGGGTGGTGTACAGATAGCTGAAAAGCTGCAAACAGCCCCTTCCTGACAGGAAACTGTTTCTGCTCTCTCACAGGCAGGTATAGGACCTGGGGTCAGGGGAGGGGACATCATGCAGACCTGCGTCTTGCTCTCCTCCTAGATCTGCGGTGCTGGGCAAGAACTTGTCTGCCTGAGCAGAAGGAGAAGGGGGAAGAAACATCACAACCAGAATGACACCAGAATAACTTTGGCTGTGATTCAGCACATGCAAATTTAACTTTACTGGGACTAGGTGTTTTGGTGGACTGTGACCTTCTTACATGTTCTTCCACAAAACTGTATCCATTTTGCACTTGGAGAGGTTTTTTTAATCATAAAGCTATCTATTTTGGTGTAAATGGTGCCACAGACTACTCAACCAGAGTGCTAAATAGGATGCTGATAAGACTGTGAAGCTGAGCAACCAAAAGAGGGGAGGTGCTTGAATTGATACTACCAAACACTTGAAGTTTGGCCAAGTTTTCCGTATCTCAAAATCAGTACTTGTAATGGGACTTACTGCTCCATAACGGGTGATGTTATATACCAAACAGAAGGCGTGTGTTACACAATGGAACTTGATGGTTTTAACCACATGCATAATTAGTGATAGCAACTTGGTAATGGTAACACTGAGAAATACTTTTGCCATCTCTTCTTTACATTAAATTGAATCTTTCCCAAGGAGGAAAATCTAGGAGGCACTAGTCAGTCACTGACTCACTCTCAGCTGCCTCTTTGCTAAACCCTGAATGTATGCCATAGTAAGTTATTTGTCACAGTGACTCAGCATTGTAGGCTCCTTTTTAATTTCTCTCTCTCACCACAGAGCCAAGAAAATCTCCCACCTCCCCATGCCGTATGCTACTGAGATTACACTTTGTATCATCGGCCAAAGATAAAAAATTTAAATTTGTGCTAGGAGCCTTATAAGGGCATTAACACTTGCGTTTGGGTTGGACGTCACTATGGCAAGCAAAGGAGAGGTGCCAATAATAGATCCCTGGTGTTTGTACATCGCACAGTGACTATTTGTGCCATCCGTGGGAAACGGAGTGATATGCCAGACAGTGAAGTGTTTCATTTAGCCCCAGTCATGGGGGCCGGTCCCACATACAGCCTCGCTCAGTCGCGTGTCCCCGCTTCTGCAGAGCTCAGCCAGCGTCTGCCACAAGGAAGAGGAGGAGAAAGGTGGCAAGACCAGCGCTCGCAGGTCAGCCCCATGCCTTGCCCTGCTGTCAGGCAACTCCCTTCAGCCCCAAAAACTCAAATAAAACAGCAGAGACCCTAAGCCATGTCAATGTTAGGCTGTAGCAGTGTCTTGTCCATGGGGCTGGAGCGTGAAGGCAGTGCCCCTGCTGCCAGGAGCAAAGGAAAGCAGGAGAGCGTGGCTGTGTCTCTGCCAAGTGCTTCCTCATGGCATCACATGTGTTTGCTCTGTTAATGACCTGCTTCCCTTAGGCCTTAGGCACTAATGACTGCTCCTTCCCTTAGGCCCTATTGGCCACAGGTGTGACCTGTGGAAAATTTATACCTCAGGCAATGAAGCCACATACTGCCATGGTGATTAAGACATGGGGTTCAACTCAATGCAGCTTGCTCTGTATCAATCCGCTGTGAGTAGCATGGGGATCAGAGCAACTAGTGAGGATTCTCTTGAAGGGGGGGGTCCTATAAGCAGAGGTATACAAATACTCTGAGTGGGGAGCACATTTGGCAAATTGTTTTGTTTTTTAGTCCCAGCCAATACAAACTATTCAAAGCCCAGTCAGAGGATGTTTGAATGAAGTTGGAATCGAATCCATCCATCTCCTTGGTTGTCATGGTAAGAGTATGGCTTTCGATTAAAAATAAATGTAGCTAATGAAGGAAGACCAAAACCATTTCCACTTCGTGCCCTACATGATGGGTGATGATTGAAAGGGGAAAAAAGATTAATCAAATTACAGTAGTATTTGCATGCCTACAAATGGAACCCCAAGTTACACTGACTTCCTTCCCAGCTGTTTTATGATTAAGTTGTTCAGGTAAGAACACACCATGCTTCCTCAACCCTCAGTTCCTCTCTGCGCTGTGAGGGATGCTGCCTGATGGGGAGAGTTGTGTGCAGGGCATTTGGGAGCTCCAGATATGGGTGTACTTCCCAGCACATGGCCAAGTACCTCATGGTATGCCAGGCACCAGCTGCTGCTTCCTAGTCAGGGTTTTGCACAAATGAAATGGCTGTGAGCTATCCTTGGCGTTGAGGTTCCATGCTGCCCAGACAGGTAGGAGGATGGCTGTGCTCCTCTCCCTGGTGGGTGGCATGGCTTCAGCTGCTGGAAACTTCAGGACTGCTTTCTGTGCTGGTGGGGACAGAGCAAGCTCTCACAATTGACATGCAATCCATCAAGAAGCTTCCCAGATCAGCCCCATGCCAGGGCATAGCAATCAAGCAGCTCAACAGAGCTGTGCATGGACTGTTTTCTCCCTGAATCCTCCCTGTTCTTCCCCTCCTTGTTATTTGAGCATTTATCTAGGAGATGTGAAGGTCAAGTATGTTGGCCTGTAGATGAAGGTGGTGTTTGCTTTGTGTCAGCTAGGAACCCGGGTAAGCTGCAGGCTGTCAGAGGTGCCTCATGGTCAGTGAATTCCCTGCTCCAAGCTCATCGGAAATACTGATTTTGAATTCCAGGGAAAGTGTTCTGAGGCCAGGAGAAGAGTAAATAATGTGTCAGCCTTGAAAGCCCCAGCTGCGCATGCCCACCTGAATGTCAATATGCATGCGTGTATATACAGATGTGTATTTGTCACCACTGCATTTTTTCCATTGTATATGCAGCACTGTACTGGTGTCTGTCCGTGATGCTGCATGTTGCAAGTGTCTGGCTATGCTGTATGCTGGCTCTGGAGTTAAGAGGCGAAGCAAAACATCTGAAGTATGTTACTGAAACAGTGACCAAAGCTGAAAAAAATGTCTGACTCCCAGGTTACTGAAATGTTAGAAATACTCTTGTGTCAGGTCTTGGAATGTGTTGTTTCCTGAAGCTGCTTATTCACAGCACTCCAGTGTTGAAACACTGGCAGGGGGGTCTCCATCAGCAGAGCAGCTGGCTTCTTTGTGTGCTGGCAAAGCTTCCCTTGGGCCCACCATGTCACCAGTGGTGCCTCAACAGCATCAAGTGCTCCTTCCTTTCTTTGCAATGCTCAGTCATCCTTTCGTCTTCTGTGATCTTTCAGCTGGAAACATATAGAGTGTAGGAGCTATCTGCATACACAGTCATCTTGTGCATACAGAGGTAACGCTGCAGGAGTTCTTTCCCTAAAGAATCACAGAATCACAGAATGGCCTGGGTTGGAAGGGACCTCAAGGATCATGAATCTCCAACCCCCCTGCATGGCAGGGCCACCAACCTCCCCACTTACTAGACCAGGTTGCCCAGGGCCCCATCCAACCTGGCCTTGAACACCTCCAGGGACGGGGCATCCACAACCTCT
>PPHD01011769.1:0-18556 GCA_002909625.1 Bambusicola thoracicus
GTCCGATGAAAATGGCCAGGTCAACATTTTTGGTTCTACAGACGGCAATTTTTAAAAAAGTCAAAAGGAAGCTTACCACAGGAGTTAATAACTAACTTGGACAAGAAATAATAACAAAATGCACTTCTCCAGCTTTTTAATTCCATCCCCTTAAAGATACCTTAGCAGCTAACATTTTTTTTTTAGCACAAAGGAGTTTATTTCCTTACAGAATTTTTTCTTTCTATTGTTTAGTCTTTTTGTTCATTCACTGACTATTTTTCAATTTCAGTGAAACTATTTTTTAATATTTATTTTAAAACTGATTAAGTTTTTCTCTATTTTATAGGCATAGGCATTTGGATCCATGACTTTTTTTTCCTTCCATGTCAAAACCAGAGCTTTATATATACCACCCACGTTTTTCTCAGGTTTATTTCTCCACTTTGCTCCTCAGTTACATTTAATAAAGCGTGTTAGTATCATCACAATAAATACTCTAAAAGTAAGCAAATCTGCTTCTACTGAAGTTTCTCTTTATGGCAACGAAGATAAGCAAATGTCATCCATTATAAGAACATTACTGTGGTTAAAAAACCACTCACATGACCTAGAATCTATGATAACATATAGTACGTTTATTCAAGGGTCATTTAAGTCTTCTAGAAACTCTGCAACTTCTCTTTGTTTTTAAAACTACACTTGGGCAGGATTCCTCTCCTCTGTAGATAAATGTCCAAAAACTAAGCCAGACTGGACTAACTATGGAGGTACTCCAATAGATAGGGAAGAGAGGAACCTCCACAGTGACTCTAGAATGCTTCAGACGTGACAACACTTGGTGATAGCTGAAATGAATTATCCTCCAGAACACATAGATAACTTTAGGAACCTATCTTGAGCCAGCTGAAATTGGGTGAAAGAAAGCTCTGCCTTACAGTTACATGTGCAATACACAAAATACGACTTGGAAAAACAAAATGAATTTCATGTGCAAACAGCTTCAATACTCTAATATGAACATAATTTTCATCCTGATCTTACTATTTCTTACCGGAATGAATTTGTTATGTTCCTCTTCAAAAAGCAGAATCATAGAATCACCAAGGTTGTAAAAGACCTCCAAGATAATCCAGTCCAACAGTTCACCTATCACCAGTATTTCCCCACTAAATCACACCCCACAGTACAATATCTAAACATATCTTGATTTTTTTTTATTTTTTTTTTATTTTTTATTTTTTATTTTTTTTTGTAACGTCCTGGTGCTTATTCAAGAGATGCAATTACTCAAGAGAGTGTCTCCTTCTCTGGAGACATTCAAAATCCACCTGGACGCATTCCTGTGTGACCTGATCTAGGTGTTCCTGCTCCAGCATCGGGACTGGACTAGATGATCTTTCAAGGTCCCTTCCAATCCCTGATATGCTGCGATTCTGTAATTAAACATGGTAAACCCCTGTAATTGAATGTAGTACGGTTGGTCAGGGAATCTGAATACTGTAAAGGAGATATATTACCAGAAATGTGCAAGGGAGAACTCTAACATCTCTGACAATACTGACAAATAGGGGAAAAGTGACTTGAATATTAACCAGTGATTTCACTTTAATCTTTTTAACAAATTAAAGACTTCCCAATTTGGACTTAATCAGCTTGTATCGCTAGTTATTGCAGTATTTTAAAGAATTACATGGGTTAGCATTTATTCTCAATCCTGCTGTTTTAATCCATGTGTTTCCTATCAATATTAGGCTCTTACAGAAACTTGTATGATATAACTATTGAACTTTCTTGACTAGGAATCTTAACAGCAGCTGTTAGTCACTCCATAATGTATTTTGCAATCAGCTAAATCAACAAAGTATTTTAACAATGAACAGTTCAGAACTGACAGATCTACTTTCTTGTTCACAACTGCTTATCTCAGCATAGATATCATATATGTTTGCCAGGTGCTTCCTATAGTTAGGATACCTTCTCAGAAGCCGCTTGGGAAAGATAAGGTCATAAAAGAGATGAAAAATGTGCAAGCTTCATACACTCATGGTTTTATCATCAGACAAAATAGCTTTGGGTGAAGGACTGTACTAGTCACAAACAGCACAGTGCAGCTTATATTAGAGTGAGACAATATTAAAAACATTGAAATTCTGCTTGTGCTCATTCTTCCTGGTTGCTTAAATGTAAACTTAAATTGGTAACATCCTAATACATCTGTTCAGAGTGAAAAATCACTTCTCAATTATAATAAATCAATTCAGAAATAAATAGTTATGAAGCCTGTAGCATTTTGTATTGCCAAAAGGGAAAACAGGGTTCAACCAAAGACTTTTGATTCACTCACTATAGGCTTCATTTCAGCAAGGTATATGACCTTATGTACATCAATGCAACTGCTTACAAAGATGGAGAGAGGAAGAGACCCTTTTCTTCTTCCTACCACAATCGACAGTGACAATAATTCTACAGAAAATTTCCAAGAATTCATATGAAGTAGATTGCTGAGCTTCAAAAATTATAAATAAGCATAGAGATTTCATCTTTCCCTATTTGCATTATCACAGTACATACCCAGGAGCAGATACAGAGGTTATACACTCTGACAATCCTGCTCTTGAATCCCCAGAAACACACGGCATGCAGAGAATCATCGCCAGGAACATCTCAGAAACAACACTTACGTAACTTTGAAACAAACCACATACAACTTAAAGTACAAATGTGATGTACTCAGTCCATTTAAAGTAAACTCTTTTTTTTTTGGCAGCACACACTATTCTTAAAAACTGCCAATGAAATCTAACAGGACATGGTTGTCCTTCTTGTGGATTAGTTATTTTTAAAGGTTTCTGTGTAAATATTTAACAAGCAGCAGTGTTTAATTTTGATCGCAATGCAGGTTTTCAGCAGATAAAATCACACTGGGTATAAAACACAGGCAAATAACATGAAAAAATCTTCAAGAAAGCTTTTGGTATGGGAATATAGCTCTCAAAGATATTAAATATGTTGGGAGGGATGCTTCACGATTTTGTTGTGCTCGGCATCTGGTGTGAGGACAACATAGACAACTATAGCGGCTGTGGTGTCACAAGAAAGGGTGTTATTTCACAAGCCTTTTGAAAAAGACTGAGGGAGTGAGGGAGGAGAGAAACTGAGAAAAAGTGAGGGAGAGAGAGAGGAAGAAATCTGGTGCTATCAGCATCAGACTTTGTTATCAGTTAGTCTGATGCATATCAGAAATACATGCCAAAGTCAACTGAGACTCCTTGCTCTACAAATACAGTAAGTTTGATCAAAATCTAGCCCTCAGATGACTGATTTGCTACACCTGAAAAAAATTACACTTGTACATATGTCAATGCACTGAATTTATTTTAGATTATATTAATCACCTCAATAATATGCCTCTTTGCAAAGAACCATTGTTTTCTGTCATGCTGATGAACAATCATAATTTCTCCTGGATTAAATCTCATTTGAAATAACTGTACATTTTAAGTTGCCCTAAGCACACTTGAAATTATTTTCACAGTAGACATCAGAAACAATGCACAGTATCCTATCCTAAATTTTAGGAAAGGTCTGTGAACATCCATCCAGTGAGTACCTACGCGCATGCAAGCTGACAACCCTCCAGGAGAATGCTTTGGAAACTATTTTGATTCATATTAAAATGTTCACTTTAACAAAATGACATCTAGACACAATGACATCTCAGCACTGTGATTATGTTTATAAACAGCATCAATTATTTCAAACCATTTCAGCTACTATACTTTCCTCACAGGATAAGACACACCTGTGCAGTTCAACTAGACTTAGCCTGACCTTCCTATTTCTTTAAGTGTTTTGACATATTCTCATCATTTTATTGTTTGCTTTTGAAGTCCTCTCAAGACAAGGATCACTCATTCAGATGTATTTCTTGCAGAAAATTGAGGAGTTCCTGCATATTGTTTTTCAGACTTTCTTCCTACTGATTAGTTTTATGTTTATATTAATTTTTAAGGGGGCAACTCCTATAGCAACAGTACTACAAATGAATGTCAGATGGATTACCTAACAACTCCTAGAGATTTAAAAGGAAAAAAAAAGTGTTCCATCTTCTCAGTATTTCACCATTGAAACTGTAACCACATGCACACTCTTAGACATATTCAAGTACCACCCTGTGGCTCAAACTCACATAGCTCTAAACACTAGGTTGGAAAAGCACCAGAAGCGTAGTTTTAAAGACATTTATATGCCCCAAGCAAAGACTGCTGCTTAGTATAATTTTCAAAAAGTTATCTGAATGGAAATTGATAATCCATGAACTTCTATAACACCCTGAAACAGACCGCAGAAAAGATTTCAGAGAGACTCCAGTAAGTTTCAATCTGTAAATTTGGAGACTATTTGGGAAGTTCATATTTTGACTTAATTGACATATCTACTCCTCCCCTGCTACAGAAATATTGTCTCCTACAAGAATTATTCATCCAGCTAAATAATTATCATTTTATAAAATGTACTGAAATCTATTATTGTATACACCTCATCTTATCATGTGCTTTCCACACACATGACTCCATAAGCAATGTCTCTATAGAGTGAAATTTTAATTTGCCTTGTTGTAAGCAGTTCAATGTTTCTATTTGAAATAATCAGTATTACAAGTGCTTCAAAAACAGCCAACCACTGCAACTGTATTTCTACGTATATGCAGCATTACACATGATTTCAAAAGCAGTCTAGCCTGCCACAAGTCAAACCAAAGAAGTATTTACTAACGGTCATTAAGTCTTTCTCTCCTAGAATCTACCAGTAATGTTTTCTCCAAACAATATTTATCCAGTGATGTCACAAATGCAGAATTGGCTTCATTGTTTTTTCTGATCCAACAGGAGGTGAATTACTGCTGACATCTCCACTTCCCATTTACAGTGCATATCCTGTGAGCAGCTTTGCTTTTTTGACCTGGCTATACAATGATTTTTCAGTGGATGTCTGAGAACATTTGAAAAGTATTCAGAAATATTGCGTCAAGAACACCATATTGTAAGAAAAAGGCAAAACGGACCTTCATTATAAATCAAATTAGTAACAGATGTATACTATGCGTGAACTAAGAACATGCGGTGAAATCTGTCATTGTTCATTTCATATTTTAAAGAAGATTACCCCCATTAATATGCAATTCATATTCTGTCAAATTTGAGCTCTAATTTAAGTCAAGGGAAGTTCAAGTTTTGTGACTTTCCAGAAAGGGGACACTACACTACGTGCTGTAACCAAATAATCCCTCTCTTCACAACTGCAATAGAATTCACAATTCCATTGTTCTTAAGAAAACCAAAATATGCTGACTGAAAAGGCTGTAGTTGCTTTGATAAACTGCTTAAAGTTGAGTAAGCTGTTTAAGTGTTTCACTTCGTAATTCTGTACAGTTAAAATAACGTTTTCTCTTTGGTTCTATCTATTTACTTCTTGAGATAGAGTTTGTTAGTTTCTTTTTCAGATGCAGTTTTCTGCTTGATGACCAACCATTTCTTTCCTCAGTTAAAAGAAGAGTTTGTTTTTCTAACTTGGGCCAAATTTTTTTCCTAATAAAGTTGATGCTAATACTGATATAGATTTCAACTGGGTTGAAAAAAACAGCCCTAGAGGTTCACACATGGGTTAGCAGTAAACAGAAAAGAGTACGATAGGCAATCTCACAGATGTTACCCTGAACACCTTTCCATGCTTTCAAGTGAATGGTGAAAAAAATCACTCCAAATTTTTGAGATATTTTCTCTTCCAGAAGGAAAAGAGGTGATACTCTGAGCTCAAGCAACAAGAAAAAATGAGACAGTAAGAGAAGCAGAGCACAAGGCAAATGTTCATGTTCAGAAGAGAAAGATTTCCTTTCATCCTGTAAAAATCCAATCTAATTACAATTTAGCACCTTAAAGATTATTATCATAGACGCCCCCATCCCTTTCTTTCACATTCAGCATCTGCCAAAAAGTACAAAAGATGTACAAGACCAAAAAAAAAAAGAAAAAAAAAAAAGCTAAACATTAGTGTTGTGTTTCAGTGGAATGAGATACAGATAAACATACAGGAACCCTCACTCTGGAGAAAATGAGAATGCAACCACAAGTTCACAAGTACGCACCGGTCAGTCAGAAATAATACTTATTTTTGGAAGGAGTGAGCACTGTGAGGTGTTCCAAAGATTCTTGTTATCGTAGGAGATGAAAATATACCTGCTGACCAAAAATAATTAATATTCTTTTCATTTCCTCAGCAAGTCTACATTAAAAATAATGTAATGAAATAAAATAAATAAATAAAAATAAACAAATATGAGCTCCAGGAGAAAAGAAGCATAGGAAAAGATAATGTCAGGAGTGGGCTGAGGGAGGGGGGGGGTCTGGTGCCAAGCAAAGCCGAGGGCTGTGCAATCACCTGTATCAGTGCTCTATCAGTGTCTACACTCCAGCCAAATCCAGAGAAAACAAGGAGTCAAAGATTCAGGTCAATAAGCTTATAGGCGATTTGCACAAACAGCTCCTCCAGCAAGGTAAAAAACAATGTCATATTGGCTTTTCTTTTCTATTCCTTCTCTTTGAACTCCCTGGTCCAAACACACCCTGGAAATGTCAGTGTTATATGCAAGAATTTAAAGAGCTGAGCTTCTTAATCCCGTTAAGAAATAAGAACAAAGTTGCCTGTAAAGATCTCCTTATTGAGCTCAAAGTGATTATAGTATAGCTGCCTTATGCTGATCCTACTTCCACTTGCTATAGGAAAAGAGGTAGAAATTCATCATGAAATCCATTATTGGAAAGGAAAGAAATGTTATTGATTAAAAAAGGTTTCTGGGAAAAAAAAAGAAAAAGAAAAAAAAAAAGGTTATAAATCTACTTTCTGATCCAGAAAATAGTAAGCATATTTCTGGCCATTACATGACTGATATGATAGAAAGAATGTACACAGATGCACACAAGCATACACACAGTCCAAAGGAAAAAGAGGAATACAGAAACCATTTTTAGAATGTTAAGAGTTTGGCTAGTACTATAGACGCTAGCGTGATAGCTTGTGCACACAAAGTATGAACAGATAGATCAATGTACGGAAGAGCTTAGCTCTGTACAGGCTTTTTCTTATATGGCGATCACATTGCAGCTGTTTCCCCGAACCTCAAGTCTGACTGCACAATCAGGTCACATGGTTTAATGTAAAAAAATCCAGTCCTAAATTGGTCTGGCAGCCTAGTGATAAAATACTGTGCATGCTCAGAAAATTTCATCCTGAGCTCATTCCCTCCATCCCAAACAGAATACGAGATTACAGCAGAAGGTCCACACTCAGTACGCAGAGTCCTATACATTCCCTGAGTTCTCGCCAAAATCTGTCTATGAGAGTTTCAGGGGGCACTGGATTCCCCTCACCACCTTCTCTTCTTCCACAAATAAAGACAAGCAATGTATCAGGATACACAAATCAACACTCCAATTAGCTATGGGCATAAGCAGCAGTTTGTGCTACAGAACCTTCAAGCACTGCATCATGAAACAGTCCATACTCATCACTCTGCTGGTGCAGATTTTTATGAGCACAGCATGCAGCCTCTTTTTCATCACTGGCAAAAATGCATAGCTAATGGTGGTGACTATGTTGAAAAATAGTGGTTTGTAGCTGAGAATTTGCTTTATCAAACAGTATTATTGTGCTCTTACTATCCACTCTAGTTTCCATGGAAATAAATAGGAGGCATTACTTTCGGAGCAGCCTATGTATATTCTTCTGTTCGCTTCTTTCTCCCAAAAGCTGCCCCACATTTTGCCTCTGTTATAGTCCTTCCTCCCTCCTCTTCTCTTGCCATATTCCTTCTCTGAATACAGCTACTTAACCATCTACTAATCTCAAGTGATCTCTCTCACTGCTTAAGATAACTTTTCCCTTGAAAGTTAATCTCTCACTGAACACTTCTGCTAAGGAACTGTAATTTGTTAGAAGGAATTGTTATTTGTTTATCCAGTTCTCACCCTTAAGAAGTGGGCAGGGCTCCTATTGTTTTTGCTGCTTACAGAGAGGAAGAGGTGCCACGCCTATATGAGTAATATAAGTATGGCAAACTTACAGAGTAACAGATGGGAACATTTTTTATTTGACCTGAGGGTACCTAGGTAGGATGATAGCAATCTGAGAATAAAAAGCTACTGATAAACTACCTCACAGTCCAAAGGAACTCTATTTAGTACCATGCTTTTTGTCTCATGATCTCAAACTTCCTGACTTCTGTATTGCTCTACTGTTTGTACTCCCTTCTTATATCTCCCCTCCTGTTTTCATTAGTCCTATCATGGATCCAGTTCACTTCTCTTTGTTAGTATCACCTTATTTGCCCATTCCTAGCTATAAGAGCCTATCTCGTCTATCATTTCTGCACAGGAGACAGGCTGCTCTCTCCTTATCTAGAGTATCTTTACCTAAGTCTAGTACACACCCTGGGGCTAATTTATTGCATCTTCTAGATCTGATTTTAATCTGAACTGATCTTAATCTGATACAGAGTCTGACTCTAGATACTGACTATTGGGCACTTCAGAGAAAGAAATCTTCAGGAACAGAGATTCCAGGATGATACAGACTTTGTGTGGGCAGCACCATCAGATACCCTCCTTATCTGTAGCGTAGACATTGCATAAACAGCAATTTTCAAAGACCCCACACTGACAAAATGTAATTCATCTTCACCAGTGCTACCTCCCACTAAATTTTTAGTTTCTACCCCAAAGAGTGAGAATACTGGAGCTTTGTAGTCTAAGCTCACTATAACTACTCATGACTACTTTATCATGTTTTTCAAAAATATTCTCTCTTACTCATAGTCTGTTAAAATTGCAAACAAATCAGATTCTAAACCCCATTTTAAACAATGAGATCTTCTAAAATATTCATGCTTGGATGTGAAACTTCATCCAAAGAGGATGAAAATTCACTGCTTCAAGCTTAAAGTTATACCTGATGAACAGTAGGTTGCTAATATTCATTTTTGTTTTTAGTATTTATATACTTAAATACTGTACACTTCTTCACATTTGAGTGTACGTGTAGAAATACAGGAACAATTATTCACATGTAGCAAATTAAACTGTGTTTTTGTGGGGTTGCCAAAGTGGTGGTGGCAGTGGAATATTCCAGATTCCTTATTGTAAAAGCCAGTAATGAGAAAATGGAAAAGAGAAAAAGAATAGTCAAAACTCCTAACTTTGAAAACAGAGAAGTTGTAAAATGACATGTAGCTCAACCAATGTGATTAATTTGCTTCACACTTTGTAGAGGTTTTTGCCTTTGCTTTCTAATTCTGGCAACTATTCTGCTGAATCAATCTCACAAACCCAAATTAGTAAGGTGGGAATGACAAGTATGGCTTTATAAAGGTTAGCTGTTTGCAATTGAGACAATAAGAGACTGCTCTCTGCTTATAATACAATCAGGCAAAGTTTAACAAGCAAATCTCTTCAGTCAAAAAGCCAAAGATATGTTGTGAACCTGTACATCTTCTACATTCATTCAACTGAATGGTTAGTTGGGTAAATTTTTACTTTCAGTACTCAGTTTTTCTAGTTAAAAGCCTTTGTTCTGAGATGATGCTTGCATTTAGACAGCTGGGAAAGCATGAAGAACATCACAAGGGTGAGCCTTGCAGGCACCTCCTCCCTAGCAGTGGTGCCATTTGTTGCCCACATCTCAAGATTCCTGCATGAAACCTCCTCAGTTCATCCACCCTCTAGGAAGAAACCACAGGAGATGGAAATGGGAAGCCAAAACTGATGAACACTGAACAAATTCCTCCTAATTTCTAGAATCTTTAATGGTCCACACTAGCGAGAGAATGGCAGACCGCACAAAGGATTCCCAAGCGCATCCCATTATTTTCTGTGGAGGAAGCATGAGGAGACAAAGACCCACATTTATTTTCCCTTCTTTGAAGATATCTGTTCTACAGGCTGCTGATACCATCAAAGAGTGCAATACACTCTTTGGGAAGCCAGCCCTCAAAAAAGAAAATACATTTGTTTGCTCTCTACTCTCTAACCTATTTGATACACACTGTCATTTTCAAATTGCTACTCATAATGTTAAAGAAAAAATGTTTTTAGAAAGAAGAAACTACTGATGAAGTTAAAGAAAAAATATTTTTTGGAAACGTAAGTTGATTTCTTATTTCACCTTTTAATCTCAATACTGAAGCATTAAAAGAATGCTTATAAATGATTCCCAGATCATGACAAAAATCATGAGAATTAGTCTCAAGTTTAATCTTTACTGTTCAGTACAGCCACAGAAGAACCAAAGAAAGAACAGAACATAAATTTATTTTCTCTCCAGATCAGTTTTGTCTACTTGCATTTTGTCCTCAGAAAAAATGTACATGGCCACGTAATAACAGTAGTTCAGATGCAACATGGCAGAAGCAGGGCATTCACCCGAAGCCGACATATTATTAAAAACAATACATTTCTCATCTCCCATTCCATCCTTTTCCAGGGATATTTTCAACTTACTTCAAAGTGGGAATTTCTGTCACACTGCCTCAGCTGGAAGTAGATTAGGGGTTTTATGTTCCCCTTCATCCTCAGAAATTTCCTTTTCAACTTTTCTTCCGCAGCAGTTGCAGTGGATAGGCTTAAGATTCTTTTATAACTACAACACACTTGAAAAAAGAACTGCTGGGCAATCAAAAGGTATTCAGCCTGAAGAATCAACAGATGTTCTTAATAAAATATATGATAATTAAGATTCAGGTTTAAATGTATTCCCACTCAATTCCTGATCTTGCTGAATACAATGCCATGGATTCAGTGTTTTCCTTGAAAGATTTATTAAAAGAAAGAATATTTGAAAAATACTTGTAAAGATTACTTGAAATTCAACACAAATTTGCAATAATGATTGCTACGAAGAAAGAAATAAATCATGCACTTTTCTGAATTTCATCCCAAATCAATAGTATTTCCCTTGGTAGTCTCTGAAAATACAGCGAGCAGTGCAGAGAAATAACTGAATCAAATTGCTATGAACTGAGAGTAACACTCAGTCTTCCACTACTAACATAAGGAATTCAAGAGATGTTGGTGTAAAGATTACGCAAATGGTTATTTAAACTACTTAGTAATGCTAGTAACAGGAACAGTTCTCTTATTCACCTAAGCAAATGGTATCTTTTATTACACCATTTAAGTTCCCCTGTTTGAATAGCATATACATTCTATTTATAAATTCTATTTATATTCTGGTTTCTCGTACTTTATAGTAAGCTTTGTAGCAGCTACAGTAAACTATGGACTCTACTCCTTTAATTCTTAGGATCTCTTCTTACTGAGTATCAGGAAGCACTATTGCAAAAAGTACAAGATCTTTTCAGAAGTTTGTAGGCTACATTAGAAGACATGTAGAAAATACATAATGACATCTTCCCTGCAGATGAATAAAGACTGTAAAGACTGTAGAAAGAACTGATATTTAGCAGTCAAATATGACTCTTCAAATATATTAACTTTACTTTGTCCACGACAGCCAAAAATAATAATTACTAAAAACAAAAACAAAAAACAAAAAAGAAACAGGAGCATATTAAGCTATCATGAGAAGATGTATGCCAATATCTGGGAAAAAATGGAAATACAGAGAAACCATTGATATCCAACTGCCTGAGGGGGCTGTGGACTAAGAAGAACATCACCACAACAAGTCCAGCTATTTGATAGGCATCCTTACCTGCAGAAGACAAACAACAAAGCAATCAAGTGGAAATCTGGCAGGAAGAAGTTTGAATCAATGTTCTCTGTAACAGTACATGGCAGTGTGCTTTTTCTGTCAGCTGAGTTGGAAACAGCACAGCTTTGGAGACTGAACGTTGGGTAGGAATAAGCTGGTGTGGCTTATGTTAAAATACATGTATCTTCAATAATTTCCAAGTAACTAATGCATCAAAAAGGCATCTGCAACTTTAAAAGTTATCCTTTCACAAATCACTACTTTTCTACCATGCATAATAAGTTCTATAATAAGCTCTATTTTAATCCTGGAATCTACAGGCACAATCTGTTTTTCTAGCAATGTTTCCTAGGCAAAGGAGCAACGAACAGACATGCTGCATTGCTAGCTTCATATCTGATAATAAGTGACTTCTGAGGCCCGTTCTCTACAGTTAAATACATAGAAAATAACATTCTTGGAGGAAAACATTAAAAGCGAGACGATTCACCTCCCTGCAAAGTAAATCTTCCATCACATTTAAATATTTACCCCTTAGCAGGCTAAACTCCACAAGTCACTATTTTTCTGTCTTTTCATACATTTTAAACCAAAAAAATCTTTTTGACCAATTGGACACAGTTCTGCCAGAATTCCCTCAAGAGGTGGGCTACAATGATTACCTTTATTACAAAAGTATTCCACTTCTTCACAGCTCAGATTTTCAGGCTCAAACTCTGCAGAAAAGCTTTCCTCCAATGGAAAGTCTTCTTTTGAGACAGTATCATTTTCCTCAGACAGGCACTCTTCTTCTTCATCCTCAACGGCATCCTCGAGGGGCCCTTTAAAAAGAATCAGGAACACTGTGGCAAAACCATCTAAAAGGACAACGTGAAACAAAACCTTAGCGAACTTATAACTGGTGGTCTTTATCTAGTTCTTCCTTCCACAGCTGTGTTCAGCATACACGAGAATTGACCAAATAACAGTTAATGGGAATTCAAATTAGAAGTGACTGTTTTCCTAAGTGAGGACTTCAAATCAGAATATGGAAAGTGTTATTAACAATATGTATTAGTAATGCTCACACATGTCTTTTTTCATTATTCATCAGGCTGCAGTATTAACGGCAGACAGTTTTAACAATGGAAATCAAAGCTGCATTTGTAAAACCATGTAAGTAGTGAAGAGCTTTCTCTTGTTGTTTGTAAGTCATTGTTTTTTGATGCTGAATTACAGTACTTAATAGGCTCCCTTCACAAGCTTCACTTCCAGAGTTAACAGAACTGACGATAGCAAATTAATACAAAGGTACTGATAGTATCACCTTCAGCTTCCGCTGTTTTCCTTCAACAAGCACCTGACGGAGTTTAAAAAGAGTTTCATATTCCCTGTGTACATTCATTTGCAACACTCTGTAACAATCTACCAGTCACTGGGAAGGACTCGGACAAACACTGCATTTCACTTTACAGAAACACCTGGTGTGCTGCACTACACAACAAGGGCGACCGTGGCACACAGCAGTCCCAGGAGCAGAGCGTGAGCCTGAATGTGACACAGCAGCCCAAGGTCTCAGACTCCGCCAGTTACCAAGACATCCCATTCCTACAGAGCCTCCTGAAGAGCCATGTCTGACAGGTCTGTAATACATAAAGCTCTGCTTGTCAGCCGGAACGTATTTGAAAATTAAAATTTCTTCCTTATACGCAGTTAACAGTCATTGGTTAATAGTAACTATTTCCTAAAGACATCTCATATGCAGGTGTAGAATTTACCCAAAGATTTAAGTAGAGATTTGAAATAATTGAACATATTTTAATTTAACTAAGATTTTATTAAATGTCAGTATGTTTCAAAATCCATCTTAAGACTGGATTTCAAAAGAGGGATTTCATTATACATGGTTGAGGCTTGAAAAAAAATTATTTCCCTCTCCAATGAAAGCACAGCCTCATTTATAATTGACTGTGTATTTCTTCCTTGAAATGAAAGCTAGCTGGCTAATGAAAAAAAATGTAATTTGTATTTATATGATAGTTTTCCAGTATTAAATACACTATTCCTATATAATCTATCATGCTGAGATACAATACATAAATGATTCTGTTGCACTCGATGAAAAAGGAGGGATAAATTTTTAGAAGAAATCAAACATTGACTACACTCTAATTTTATGTAATTTATTAGTAACCAGGGACTACCTACATTTAATAAAACAGCAAAATTCACTTTAGATTGTGTTGTGCAATTCTTGCTTCAGAAGAATATGATGGTTACCTTTTATTGAAATTGATTGAGATTCCCAGCTGGGATCCCATAAATTAATATAGCTTACTACCTTCCATGGAAATATAACTATTTA
Organism: Bambusicola thoracicus; assembly: GCA_002909625.1. Taxonomy (NCBI): domain Eukaryota; kingdom Metazoa; phylum Chordata; class Aves; order Galliformes; family Phasianidae; genus Bambusicola; species Bambusicola thoracicus. The sequence goes on from PPHD01011769.1 coordinate 14,090, forward strand.
TGCCAGCTGAAAATCTGACCATATGAACCCACTTATGTGGACTCATATTCACCAATGTAAGCCATCATTCAACAATATATCTCCTAGAATAAGGGGCTATTATTATGGCTGAAGAAATAAAGATTCTCACTGTCCAAGTATCCATTACTGTTAATTGCTCTTTCTAGCCATGTTGAGAAAAAGTCCGGCACTTGAATATGCACACGGAATGAAGAGTGGCTATCACAGTGTACGGAACTGAGAACAAAGCAGGAACACACGCTGGAAGAGCCATGAGCAACATACTGCACCTAAATATGGGCAGTGTGTCCACGTGTGCCCAGTTCCATTTCAGAAATGAAAGCATAAGGGTTTCTGAAATAGTTATCAGAAATGTCTCCCAGATCTCACGATTTTATTAATATGTGACAATATTAAGCCATTTATTGGCGTGTACTCCTGGCAGCATTCTGTAAACTAGAAATGAGAAACACAATGAAACAAACAAACAAATCCTTTTAGGGAAATGGCAATTCCCGCCAGGTATAAAAATGGATAAATGTCATGTTCTGCATCATCTCAAAAGCAGCCATATGCCTTCAAAAATTGTTCACATATTTTTAATCTGGAGAAAAGATATAAGCTTCATTTTTAAGTTTATGAAGCATAACCTTCACATTTCAGTTAAAGCTGACCTCCCCCTGAAAGACTGGTTGTCATTTGACTTTTTCCAATTAGTGTCTTGTAAAAGTCAGAATAAGTATGTGTAAGCAATCTAGTTGGCACACATGTAAGCCATTCTAGTGTGTTCCCAAATGTTAAACCAGTTTGTTCAGGTCACTAGGACATAGTCAGCAAGCTAACAATCGAGAACTGCACACTGATCAAGACAACGACAGAAGTCCAATGGGTATGCTTTCTTCTGCACCAGCCATGAAAACACAAATCTTAGAATTTCCACTGACATTGTCTCTAAGAAAGCAGAAGGGGAACAAAGTACAAACCAATTCAAAGCTTCAAAAACTTGCCTAGTTTGTTTTTTTCAAACCAACCTCAGACGAAAGAAATTGCTGGCAAATGCTCTCATAAGCAAATCCTAGGTATGAATAGGTGTGTAACACTTCAGAATTTTAATGTTTTAGCATTTGCAAGTACAAATGTAAATTCTGTCACATTTCAATGAGATCAGATGAATGTATCCACCTATACCAGGTTTTGCTCTGCATATGGGAGCCAATGTGCACAACCACTGGCATCTAGCTAGTCATGTATGGGCAGGGATCAGACAGACCTTTCTGTAACAGAAGCTCAGCAGCTGACATCAGATGCTGCATTATGAAAAGCAGCAAGACTTGCTGCAATCAAGGGATCAGTGCAGTAATATTTTTCTAGGTTTCATGTTGCTGCTGCCTTGTCTAACTCCCACACTGACTTATTCCTGCTGAGCTGCCTTCTATCTTTTAAGCATTCAAATTCATGCAGCTCGTGCTCAGACCTATAAACTGATGACTTCTATAGAACTAACTAAAGTAAAAGCCATTATTCTACACAAGTAAGATCAGACCACAAGGGTAATAGCAAAATTAAGTACTTCTTTGTTGTTAGTTTCATGTAAACTAAAATATTTATCCCCGATTTTTGCAGTTATCATTATCAAACAAAAAGTGGGTTAAAGAAAAGAGTAAAATAAAAAGCCACCTACTAGTCAGTAAAAACAGATTAAACTCACCATTCTTGACTACTCCAACTAATTATTTGCACATAAATGGACACTAAATTTGAATAAAAATTAATAGTCAGAATCTCACAATAAACATTTACTGGAACTACATATTTCTGACTAATGCAAACACTAGGTTTGCATGCTTATGTCTATCTAATTTGGCTGTGCGTTTCAATCAGGATCTGCCTGCTATGAATACATCAAATCAGACAAAGCACTAACTTCTCTGGTTCAAAAACATAAAACTTAGTTTTCAAAGTTACTAAATGTTTTCTCTAGAGGACAATCTATGCAGCGCCTGCTCAATTTCTTCACTGTCGTAAAATATTTAAAAATACAGAGTTATATAGGAAAATAAAAAAGCTTTTAAAAATACCAGCTTCTTTTTCAGCTGTTTCCTCTGATATTGTTGGTTTCTGCCCAGCTGTTACTGAGTTGGTCTACTACCTCCCAAATACAGCTTGATCAGTTACTTTAATGCAGTACTTTACCTTCTGTATTTCTTTTAAGTTGATGATTTAATTTAATGCTTTAATATGCATTACTTACACTGACCGCATTATTAAGCACGTATGGCACACATGTACTGTATCTGCTTTAATTTAAGCTGGAACATGTTAAAGGTATCATCCCTGTTCTGCTGAAAAATGCTGATTAAGTGTGACACTACAACAAAACACTGCCATGATGTCAGAGCAATGCAAATCCAAATAATTCCTGCCACTGAAATACATCTGAGTGTCACAATGATCTGACAGTGAACAGCTCTAAGATAAAACAGTACAATTTCAAACTGGGATGGTGTAAGAGTTTAGGGGAGCAGTTAATTGCAGAGAGATCATCAAAATGCTTTTCTTCGATACTCATTTCGATGGTTCTTTTCCTGCTGGCAGTTAGGGAAAGAATTTCATGTTATGTAAGGAGAGGTGGATCTGAAAAGCTTCAAATTAGCTACGTACATGGTAAACAGTTAAGAATTTCCAAAGGCACTACATAAAAAGCTTAATTTTTAATCCTAGGTAGGGCTTCTGAAGGTAAATGAAGTTTCCTCTACTTCATTCTGCTTGTCTTATGAAATCCTGAAAAATCTGTTCCTTTATGAAACAAGTAACCACATGTACTGTACACAACACTGGAGATTCTGAGGGGTTTAGTTGTTCACTTCTTCCCTTGGTATTTACACTGTTTTATTAGTATTTATTTCTGTAAGAGTATTTTTTTTTTTTCCAAATAAAACAGATGAACAAGAAGCAGTGGAAAACTGTACAATTAGAGGCAGCAATGAAGGAATGAATGTGGTAGAAATATGCATGGCTTAGTGCACACAGTAGTCTGCTTGAAGAAATCATCACATATAATTTGATACAAATAACAATATCTACTGCAGAGAGGCTGACGAGTGAACTGCATGTGCCTTCATGGAGAAAATTACTTCTGATTGAGGCCACTTGGCAGCACAGTGTGGGGAAATCTGAACGGCAGCTCCCTAATTTGTAGCAGATTTGCCGACACTCAGGCACATATTTTTTTAGGACTATTAATGTATTAAACACCTACAAAAATCTTTTTTAAATAATCACACAGATGTAAACATATACTTATGAATGCAGAAAGATAGCTAGCTATGTGGCAGTCTTTACACAACAGAAAACAGATGCTACCTCAACACTTAGAAAGATGAGCCACATTTAGCATATATAAAACAAAACAATACAAAAAACAACACTGTAAGCATTTTAATAACAGGGGAAAATGTGAGAACGGAGCACCAAAAATGAGTTTACATTCTCCTAACAAATGAACATTTCGCTACAATAATAATTCCTCCGAAGACAAATTTGAGCCTCAGAACGGCTGAGGATGTTAGTCCTCACACAGCAGTGCAGAACTTCAGTTTTATGGCACTCTAACCCTAACAAAATAATTGAAATTCAATAGCACTAAATGAGGGAAGTTCTGTAATCATTTCTCATAGTTGAATTCATCAAAATTCTCTGTAAATGAAACCACTTAAACGCATGCTCAAATTAAGCACATGCTTTCCTATTCAGTGCTTTGTGCTTAAAATGCTTGTACCCTACTGTGGGAAAATTTCATTGGAATAATTATCTCATGAAAATGTTAAGTGGTTAGCTTCCTTCCCACCTACTAGAATTCTCCTGTGTTCCCAGAGCAGCAACACAAATCAGTGCTCTTAACAAATTAAGAATGCTTCAGAAAGCCTACAATACTTGACAGTGAGTGGCTGGGGAGAGGTTAATGAGGGTAATTAGTAGTAGTAGCATTAAATAATAACAACTCTGATAAATCAGAGAGGCTTGAAATTCACTGGATCGACATCATGCATTTTACATGTTCTGTGCAATCCATCCAGCATTTCCTTGGAAAACATGCTGCCACATGCAGATTATTCTCAGCTTACTGTAACACCTAGGTATGCAGTGCTCTATGACTACAAACAGAGGGCAAAGCTGCAGAAAAATTAATCCATTTGTTTCCTCTTTCTACAAGAACATTTTCTTCCAAATACGAACCGTGACGTAAGAAAACAATAAGGCAAACACTTCATATTGTTTTGTATGCTGAAGACAAATAAGGATCATTAAAAAAAAAAAAAATCGGTCAGAAACACTGAGAATAAATAAAGAGCGTTCCATTTATTCCATTTTAAATACGGCAGCAAGACTGACATTTCACAGTTCATATTTCCATACAGGGCTTCTTAGCTTCATATTTAGGCTTTAGTTAACTCAGTAGAGTTGTTT
>PPHD01011770.1:0-18555 GCA_002909625.1 Bambusicola thoracicus
CCTCATAGGGCTGATTTTCCAAGCAATTGTCTGGTTTTGTTTGTTTGTTTTTTCCCTTTTAGACATCCAAGCATAAGAGAATACTAGAAATAAACCAACCATGATAACTAGGCTAAATCAAATGTATTTTTTTTGGGATGGGGTAGATAACTGTAACTATTCATAACTGAGATTCATGCTGCATAAATGGCTGGAGGAACTCAAAAAGGATTTTGTTAAGGCTCAAATGAATAAGCTGAGCTAATCATAAATCTAAGAATTTTTTTAGGAAACTGTACTTCGGAAATCTTTGAGAGATGGTTTCCCATTCACAGAAGATTTTTGACCTACTGCTTCTCAAATCTATGCAGAAATACTCATGTTCTGAAAAAAAAAAAATTAAAAAGTGAGTAGTTTTTTCAGTAGAAAGAATTAGACTTAAGAAATTTAGGAATATTCTTCCACTTGAAAATATGTCTGATAATGATACTGAGCATGGATATTATCCTCTTTCTATGGACCCAGTTACATAATATGGTTTAAAATGTCTTTGCATTTCCAAATATGGGCGTAAGTAGGTAATAGCTGAATGTACTAACACCTTCCAAGAATGATACTAGGAGATTCATATTTAATTATAAAGAATTATATGGATTTGAGTAATGTAAAATAATAACTAAAAACTAATAAAACAAAATACCACAAACTACCCATTATCATTTATTTTTAAAAACTTGCATGTGAAATTGATGTGTGCAAATAAACCTACTTGTAAGAAACAACCCCTATAGTATGACTGAAGAAGGGTACTTAGGGTACTCTCCTTTTCTATTTCTGCTTCCTAGTAAATTAGACTCCAAACAATGCCCTCTAAGGCTTGGTACCAGAACTTGTCAGCATTGTGACCACAAATCTTAGCAGCTCAAGCTTGCTGGCAATATTCTTCTGAAATGCCTGAGGATTCATGGAGAGTTCTTCCAGCACTATGTCTGAACCAGGTATACAGGGCTTATTTTTGGGGCTGCTCAGTTTGTGGAAAAACAAAGGAAAGGACAGAGAACTCCATTGTCATTCACTGAATGTTCAAAAGAAAATGAAATAAGGAAAGTAGTAAATGGTATTGTAGATGAGATTTTCTTAGTGTAATGTATGAGCAGTGGGACAAACAAATGCAGTCAGTGATATTAATGAAATGCTTACATTAAGTAACCTTCTCTTTCAGGAAGACCAGCTGCGTGGAGGCTATGGATATAATTTTGATGTCTTCTAACCTGTGTGTAGAAGATGCATCTTTTCTATGAGCTGGAAAAGAGTCTTTCTACTTTCCAATTCTAAGATTAAACAATCTCTCTCTCCCTATAATTGGAAGAGCATGTTCAACTTCAGTATTTCCCTTTCCCCACTACAATCAATCTTTTGCAATTAGGGAATCTGGATCTCTTATGGCACATTTTGTGAAACAAAGACACTTTGTGTTACTGCTTTAGCAGCAGAGTTGCTTTTGTGTATACTCTTGCTAAGTAAAAACATAATAATAAGTTTTGTTGAAAAGAGGTTGAGCATTTAATTATGCTGTATAAGCAAAACTTTCTCCCCTAATGTGTACGTTCCTTCCTGGGTTGTAAGTATGACTAAGTTCTTTAGCACAGGGTTAGTAATTTGGGATAGTTCATAAATACAGATGTTTATTCTCAGTTTGATAATACTAGCCCTTGAATACTACAAAAATTTCAAGGCTGTTAATTTTTGTCCCGTCAACATAGACTGAAGTTTGAATTTATTTTCTTCTCTGAAATACTGATAGAGGGACTGAGATTTTTCTCTGTTCCTCTTCAAACTCAATATGTAGGGGTTTCTGGTCAATGGAGCGATGAGGTCTCCCTTGATCTTCCTCTTCTCCAGACTCCAACTCCTTCAGTCACTCCTCATAATGCTTGTGCTCTAGACCCCTCACCTGTTTTGTTGCCTTTCTCTTGTCTATCTTGTAGTGAGGGGCCCAAAACTGAGCACAGTACCTCAAGGTGAGGCCTCACCAGGGCTGAGTATAGGGGTTTGGGTTGTGAGCAGGGTGGTTGCATGGTGCCTGTGTGCACTGCAGGGTGGTCACCTTGGGAGGTGGTCAGCTGGTGCTTGTCAGCACGTGGGATGGACACATGGGTGGGATGTACGGGTTCTTAGGGGTGGTTGGTTGCTTAGGTATGTAAGGTTTTACTGCTGCGCAATAAATTGGACATCTTGGTGCTAGACATTATGTGTCTGTCCCATTTGTCCCTGGGCAGGAGGTGTCCAGAATGGAGGGGGATAGCCTAGCTGGTTTGCTGCTTAGTCAGCACTGGTTGTTGATCGTAGCAACAAGAGGGACATTCACCTCCCTGTTCCTGCTGGCAGTGCTATTACTGAAACAAGGATGCCATTGGCTTTCTTGGCTACCTGGGCACGCTGCTGGCTCATATTCAGCTGAGTGTCAACTAATACCCCCAGGTGTGTTTCCTCTACAGAGCAATAGGCTCAATGCATTGCCTGGACTTGCTGTGGCACAAGAGCAGGACTTAGCATTTGATCTTATTGAACTTCATCCTTCTAGCCTCAGCCCAGTTATCCAGCCTGTTTAGATCCTTCTGAAGGGCCTTCCTATCCCCAGGCAGATTGATGCTTCCCCCCAACATGCTATCATTTGCAAACTTACTAAGGGTGTGGTCAATCCCCTCATTTGGGTAATTCATAAAGATATTAAATAGGCCCCAGTACCAAACCCTGGAAAGTATCACTGATGACTTGCCTCCATTTGAATTTAACTCCATTCACTAGCACTCTCTGGGCCTGGCCATCCAGCCAGTTCTTAACCTTGTCCAAGACATGGGCTGCCAGCTTCTCCAGAGCACTGCAGGAGACAGTGTCAAAGGTTTTGCTGTAGTCTAGGCAGATGTCAACAGCCTCTCTCTCATCTACCATGCAGGTCACCTGATCGTAGTTTTGTGGGCCCATGCTGTCTAGTTCTGAACCCCCAGCTGTCCCACACATGCCATGTGATCTCCCTCAAGATGGTCTTTTGCATGATCTTTCCAGGCACCAAGGTCAGACTAACAGGCCTGTAGTTCCCCAGATCCTCCTTAAGATCCTTCTTGTAGACAGAAATCACACTGGCAAGTCCCCAGTCCTCAGGGACCTCTCCAGTACACCTGGAACAATGATGATGGATAGCGGCTTGGCTATCACCTCCATCATCTCTCTCAGCACCCTCAGGCCCCATGGACTTGTGGCAGTCTAAGTGGTGTAGTAGGTCTCTAACTATTTCCACCTGAATTGTGGGGGTTTATTCTGCTTCCTATCCCAGACTTCCAGGTGAAGGGGTAGATTACCCTGAGGATAACTGGTCTGACTTTTAAAGACAGATGTTAACAAAGCATTGAGAATCTCATCCTTTTCCTTACCCTCAGTGGTCACATACTCTGCTGCATTCAATAAAGGATGGGGACTCTCCTTAGCCCTCCTCTTGCTGCTAATATATTTGTAAAAAAAATTTTTTATTCTCTTTTATCACAATGGCCAAGTTGAGTTTGAGTTGGGCTTTTGCCTTTCTAATTTTTTCCAAAAATTATGCTAGTTGAAAATATGTGGTTAAATAAATTGCAAATAAGATTAAATTTGTTCTGTTTTTTGTTTTTTTTTTTTTTTTTATTTTTAATTAATAAAAAATGGTGCAACAGGTTTGAAATGTTAGGGGTAGCATGAGCATCATACTCACCAATTTTAGCAAGTAACTCATCAGAATAAGAACTTGTATATGAAGAAAAGGTATGTTACAATACAGTCATAGAATATTCTGAATTCAAAGGCACCCACAAGGACCATGGTGTCCAATTTGTGACTCTACACAGGATCTCTCAGAATTCAAACCCAGTGTCTGAGTACACTGTTCAAAAGCTTCTTGGGCTGCAGCAGGCTTGACCAATGTCCTGAGGAGCCTGTTTCAGTGGCGAACCACCCTCCCCCAGTGAAGAACTTCTTCCTAATAGCCAACCTGATTATCCCCTGGTACGTCTCCATGTTGTTCTCTCAGGTCCTGTGGCCATCACCAGAGAAAAGAGATCAGAACTTGGCCCTCCACACCCCTTGTGAGGAAGGTGTAGGCTGCCATGAGGCCTCCTCTCAGTCTCCCTTTTCTCTAGCGTGAATAAACCAAGGAACCTCAGCTGCTCCTCATACATCTTCCCTTCTAGACCCTTCACCATCTCTAGCCTTCCTTTACACTTTTCAAAGCCACAGCTGTAAATCTATTTCAGTTCACTATGTAAGTACCCTGTAAAGAATTGCTCAATGCTGGAGAAATAATATTTTTTCTTTTTGTCAGAAAAAAGAATCCGAAAACTCGCTTCGGTTACAGATGAAATATATTCTAAATGTTTCCTTGCAAGTAATTGAACGTTTTTTCTTAAACATTCTCTTGTATTTTGCATCCCTTTTATTTTATAGTATCTTCTTTGGTTTTTTCTTTTTTCTTTTTTCTTTTTTCTTTTTTTTTGTCTGTTTTTTGGGTTTTTAGACCTAAACTGTTAAAGGTTTGTTAACAGGCTTTTTTTGTTCAATTTTGTTTTAGAGAACTTTGCACAACTACATTTTACACCTGTTTATAGTATTTTTTGTATTATTAAAGTACAAATAATTCATCCTAAATAGTAATAGCTGCAATAATGTAATAGTTAAATTCTAACATACGATAGATAAACAATATTCTAAGCAAATTTCTTTTCTCCAAAATTTACAATATGAAGTTTGTAATTGTTTTATTTTTTACTTCACATCTTTTCTAAGAGTCTACAATTTTTGATCGTCCATTTATTTCATTAGTTGAAGACAAAGAAACAGAGAAAGTAGAGGAATTTCACCCTTTCACTACTATTCACTACTATTCCCATAAATCGTTGGTATACTTTAAATGGATAAGTATCACAGAATCTTAATGTGGATTGTAGAAAGAACAAAATACTTTCACTCACCTTCAAAAATCTGCAGATGAACATACAAATACATTAGTGTAAGCAACAAAACAGTCTGGTGTGAGTTTAATGGGTTATTAAACAAACTCTAGGTCCCACACCCAACTAACTAGAGCAGATACATTCTTCAGTAATTCATGAATGATAAGTACAACACCATTTAGCAATTATATCAAATATACATGAGGTTGTTCCTCTGACATAAGTTAGCAACAGATGAAACTAATTCCCTGCAGGAGACAGAAAAGGCACCAGAACAACTGGGAAAAAAATCAACAAAAAAAAAATAAACAGAAAAAAGTGCTTTACTTAATTTGTTGATGTTATATCAGTTTTCCAGTTGCTGAAGCTGGGTTTCCAATAAATAGAGAAAACTAAAAAGGTAAAGGGAAGGCTCCGTAACTCATATTCTCTCTTCTTGTCTCAGGAAAATTTTACGATAAACTTAGCCAGATGAAGTTTACAAATGCAAGAAATAAGGAAGATCCCAGAAGCTCTAATAACAAATACTACTTTTGGTCAAGTAGGAAACCTTTTTGGATTAATCTACTTGACCCAGTGTTACTACACAAATTTTAAATTTCCCTCCTCAAGATTCTGTTATAACTTAGTATCCCAGGTAACCCTAATGCTTTTTTAACCACTGTGTACAGAGTATTGAATTTGATATTATTTTGTCTTTGCTAATTATAATTATCATCTCTGTCTTGGTTGCAGTCCCCCAGGAGACAGTGTATGTATTCTCACTTAAACTATATCTATACTGTGGGAGAAAATTTGGTTTTAAACTAGAAGAGGCTTAATTCATCTAAATAAATTTTATTAAAAAGGCAGTGAAGAAAAAGCATTATAGGTTTTGATCTTAATTATCTCTGAACTTCAGTTTAATCTATCTCAAAATAAAGCCAAGTACTTCATATTAATTGCAATTTTAACCACATATTTAGATGAAGATCACTCAGCATTTTTTTAATGACTGTACTAGAATACACCTAGTGTACACTGTAGATGTGCCAGCTCTTAAATATTTATGAAAATAATGCCAGCTGGATTGCTTTGTAATATGAGAGGCATAATAGTTTGTGCTCATTATCATAAATGTATACATAAAACAACTCATGTTAAAATTTTTTCCCCTTCAAGACAAATGGTTTTGAAAATCTACTCAAAAGTTAGGCGGATCCATGTGAAATACTGAAATTTTAGAATCATGTACTATGTGTAACTGAAATATCGTACAAGTGAAAATAAGCATTGTACATAAAGGGATGTGTGAAGCGTTTCAATGAGGTCACAAGGACACAAAAATACAAAGCATACACAAAAATTCTACAGAAGAAAAACAAAAGCAGTTCAAATATGGTGTTTAAATAATATCTCATGCTTGTTCACATTTCATCTCTTTTTACCATTTTTAAATGTAATCATATAAATGACTGAAGATGGAAAGAATATTTCAAATCAACAAATTCAGTAACTAAAGCAGGGCTACAAGAAGGAAGAGGACAAACTCTTTAGTATGGTCTGTTTTGAGAGGGGCATGGTTTCAAACTAAAAGAGGCAACATATAAATTGGATATAAGGAAGATGTTTTTTCCAGTAAGGGTGGTGAGGCAGTGAAACAGGTTGCCCAGACAAGTGATGGAAGCCCTGTCTTTGGAGACATTCAAGGTCAGGCTGGATCAGCCTCTGAGCACCCTGACTTAGTTGTAGATGTCTCTGTTCATTGCTAGTTGGACTACATGACCTTTAAAGGTCCCTTCCAACTCAGAAGACCCTATGATTCTATGAAATTCCATAAATCACAACATATTTAAATGAGGAAATAATAATCACTTCTGTGGAAAATACAAAAGCTACAAAATCAAATTGTTACACTTTATAGCTTTTGAAAACTATGCTATTAATTAATTTCTACACAGAATATTTCAAATGTAAAGATCAAGTTGATAGTGCAAAGTGAGTTTTCTTATTTCTCTGTTCATGTAAATAAATTTTCATACTCTAGGTCAAATCCCATGAATAATCTAGGCAACCAGTTAAGAACCTGAGCACAAATTACAGTTCTCAAGTCTGCCATTCATCTGCTGCATAATTATGGTGTTTCAAGATAACATTTCCTTATATTTTTTTTTCTTTTTGGCACATTTTCCAGAGACCTGATTTTCACTGTTTTTCTCAGCACCATCCCAGTTTTTATTAAATTGAAGGTTTTTCCTTCAATTTCAGCCACAAAATGAGCCAGCACAGAAGAAGACTTGTGTGGATGAATAGGGAGCTATTCTTGAGGCTCCAGGAGAAAAAGAGAATCTACCTCCTGTGGAAGAAGGGACGGGTAATTCAGAAAGAATACAAAGAATTTGTTAAGATGAACAGGGAGAAAATCAGAAAGGCAAAAGCCCAGCATGAACTCAACCTGGCCACTGGGGTAAAAAGGAAGAAGAAACTCTTTTACAAAGATATCAACAGTATGAGGAGGACCAGGGAGAATCTCCATTCTCTACTGGATGAGGCTGAGAATGTGACCACTGGGAATAAGGCAGACATTCTGAATGCCTTCTTTATGTCTGTTATCCTCAGGGTACTCCACTCTCTGACCTGGTAGTCTTGGCTGGGGAGCAGACTGAACCCCCCACAATTCAGGAGGACACAGACAGAGACCAGCTACTCCAACTGGACTGCTACAAGACCATGGGACCAGATGAGAATTACCCGAGAGTGCTGAGGGAACTGGTGGAGGTGATAGCCAAGCCACTTTCCATCATCCATCAGTGTTCCTTGTTGACTGGTGAGGTCCCAGAAGACTGGAGGCTTGCCACTGTGACTCCCATCTACAAGAAGGGTTGTAAGGAGGATCCAGGGAACTACAGGCCTGTTAGCCTGACCTCAGTGCCAGGGAAGGTTATGGAGCAGATTTTCTTGAGGGAGATCATGCAGCAAGTGTGGGATAACCAGGGGATCAGGCCTAGCTAACACAGGTTCACAAAGGACAGGTCCTGCATGACCAACCTGATCTCCCTCTATGATCTAGTGACCCGTCTGGTGGATGAGGGAAAGGCTGTTGACGTGGTCTACCTAGACTTCAGCAAAGCCTTTGACACTGTCTCCCACAGTATTCTCCTGCAGAAGCTGGCAGCCCATGGCTTGGAAAGGTACACTTTTGGTTGGGTAAGGAACTGGCTGGGGGGCCGGGCCCAGAGAGTGGTGGTGAACGGAGTTAAATCCAGCTGGCGACCGGTCACAAGTGGTGTTCCCCAGGGGTCGGTGCTGGGGCCCGTCCTCTTCAATATCTTTATTGATGACCTGGATGAGGGCATTGAGTGCACCTTCAGTAAATTTGCGGATGACACCAAGTTGGCTGGAAGTGTTGATCTGTCTGGGGATAGAATCTGGACAGGCTGGATAGCTGGGCTGAAGCCAGTGGGATGAGGTTCGAGAAGAGCAAATGCTGGGTCCTGCACTTTGGCCACAACAACCCCAGGCAATGCTACAGGCTTGGAGCAGAGTGGCTGGAAAACTGTGTAGAGGAAATGGACCTGGAGGTATTGATTGATGCTCGACTGAACATGAGCCAGCAGTGTGCCCAGGTGGCCAAGAAAGCCAATGGCATCCGGGCTTGTATCAGAAACAGTGCTGCCAGCAGGAACAGGGAAGTAATTGTCCCCCTGTACTCAGCGCTGGTGAGGCCACAAGTTGAATACTGTGTCCAGTTTTGGGCCCCTCACTTCAAGAAAGGTATCGAGGCCCTGGAGCATGATCAAAGAAGGGCAACAAAGCCAGTGAGGGGTCTGGAGCACAGGCCTTATGAGGAGTGTCTGAAAGAGCTGGGATTGTTCAGTCTGGAGAAGAGGAGGCTCAGGGGAGACCTTACTGCTCTCTGAAAGGAGGCTGTAGTGAGCTGGGGGTCAGCCTCTTCTCTCATGTAACTAGTGATAGGACAAGAGGGAATGGCTTCAAGCTGCACCAGGGAAGGTTCAGGCTGGATGTTAGGAAATACTACTTCTCTGAAAGAGTGGTCAGGCACTGGAATGGGCCACCCATGGAGGTAGTGGAGTCACCAACCCTGAAACAGTTCAAGGAACATTTGGAATTTGTGTTGAGGGACATGGTTTAATGAACTATTGGTGATGGTTGGATGGTTGGACTGAATGATCCTGTGGGTCTTTTCCAACCTTGGTGATTCTATGATTCTATACATCCTGACAGAACCGTCCTTCCTCTCTCATCTTTTGGCATTGATTTCACTCTCGGAATGAGTAAGAGATACACAAGACTCTGTTTCACCAGACATTTTTGTTCTCCAATGTTTCTGCTGTGACAAATTGAATATTTTAATGGGTTCTGATAATTAAAACTACCCTGACATTTACTGTGACTATTATAGAAGACAAATACCATTCCAAAGTTCCATGCTATCACAGTATGTTCTCTTGGTTCATTTGTAGTTGATAATTTGCAAGGCAAAAGATGTTTTGTATATATTCCTCAAGGGAAAAAAGTCTAATGCCATCCCACTTTGCATTATGAATGGACATCCTACTATATCCTACAGCTATAACAACAGCAATAAATAGGTGTTTTGATTAAGGTTGAGCTGGATTGCCCTGGGTTGCATAGCAGAGGTTTGGTGTGTTGGGTTTTCCTTCCCCCTTTTTTTCCCCTTCTAAAATTCTTCCAAAGAATTTTAATTTTGGTGAGAAATAATTTATAGTAATCATAATTTCATGTGTATTACCCCAGAAACGCAATTGCCATTAAAACATATATTCAAAATTATTACTGCAACGTATGTGCATAATTATAAATGCATGCTTGTTTTTTAATTTACAGTGCAGGAAAAAAATCCTGTATCACTTTCTTATCTATACAAAGCTTACTAAACAGTAACAACTCCACTTCTAAAAGTATTCCTAAAATATGTATTAATCTTTTTTCTCCTCCTTAGTGTTTTCCAGGGTGCCTAACAATACAGATTCGTACCATTTTGTGTATATTTATTGTGATCTTAATATACTCTGTGGCTCAAGGATGTGTGGTGAGTATTTAAATCAAGTTTAGTTTTCTGTTAAAGAACAATCTTTTAGAGATACCAGTGAGCATGTACAATGATTAAATCCTACTCTTTTAATTATTGTTGCTTGCACAGCAAATTTCTTCAAAACTAAAGAACTTTGTTATAGTTTGAACTTTCACAGTCTTGATTCAGAGTCTTGAGTTAGGAAAGGTAAAGTTACTAGCATATTATATAGATTGTATATAGACAAAACCTATAGAAATTTTTATACCTAAAGATAATATCACATAGTCTGCAGTTGATATGTTCTTTATGGGAAAACCATTTTTAAATGTTAAACTTGAATAATAGTTTAATGGCTAATATAGTGTGACAGGGAATGTATGGTCAGAAGATTATTTCTGTGTGACAACTAATAGAAAATACTTCTGCATAGAAACAGAGATATTTTATGTCTGGACAGATCAGAAAAGATAAGGAAATCTTAGAAGTCTGGATGGTATAGAGTAAGAAGAGGTTTTTACACTGTACTTTTTATACAGTCCACTCGCATCTGTTGTCTGAGAAGATGATGTGAAGTACTTGCTCAGCACTTCTGAAAAACTGAGCTTCTTTAACAGCTAGTTCTACATGATAAATGCCTAAATATTTGGCGTGCACTTGCTTTTTTGAATTCTCAGCACTCAATTTCAGCATTTTGTCTATGAATGAATTAAATATTCTATGGTACCCAAAGGAAAGAATCCACACAAACAGCATGCTAAACAGAATTGGAACTTCTGAGGAAGCAGATGTCTCAAACCATGCCTCTCTGTGGGATGGAAACAATGTGTTCTGAGCAATAAGAAGACAGTGGTTTCCTGAGAAATTCAGAACACTGACTGTGATACCACACTCATTATTTTATATTTTATGTATTCACTGGTCCCTGGATGTGCCCTGGGAAAATCTATCAAGTTGAACTGAATGGACAGAGGATCCCTTGTCCTGATCCAATGTCCTGAGAGGTACAAAGAATTCCTGATGTTCAGATATTTGTTGGATTTCCTGGACATCATCTGTTTAAGAGCACGCAGATTCCTAATATGCCTATAAACCTAAGTAGATAAGCAGTGCTTCCAGGCTAGCTAGCCTCTCAGCAATACTTTTGTACATATCACTTTTAGATTTAAATGAACAGTATGACAGCTGGAACTTTTGTGGATCATCCCCTATATACTTGATGCTTACTTGACCAAGTTAACAGGCAGTGAAAATAAAATGCAGAACTAGTAAATGCTGAGGATAATCTTAAACTTCAGCAGAAGGCAGATTGGAATTTAGTTCTGGCCTCCAATAAGGATCATCCAACATTACAACTTAAAATAGGCCATAAATATACTTTTGTTCTTTACTGAGAAAATAAAAAATAAATAAAAAAAGAAAGCATTTACCCATTGAAATACTTAGGAGAAGCGTTTGATCAGTAGAAAACACTAGGTGTTGAGATTTTACTTAGTTACGCAACAGATACATTTTTCCTGGAAGAATTGCACATCATTTATAAAGTCCTCGTGCATGCGTGTTTTTTTTTTTTTTTCAGATAAGTGCAGTACGAAGAGCATTTTTAAGGACATTAAACAAAATCACGTTGAATTGATTTTTCACTTCAGCCTTCAAAATTTCATTCCATAATGTTAACCAGTATTTTAACTCACATTTTATCTGCTGTGTCTCATCTATTTGAATTACTACAAAGTCCTCTATATTTATTGATCACCTTTCAGATTGTCAGTTATTTTACAGCATGCTATAAAATTTCATTATTGGTGGTTGGGATAAAGTAAAAAGGTCTAATAACACACTTCAAAAAAGAAGCTTAAGAAGAGAGCAGGGCTTATGTGGCAATTCCTGTTAAAATCAGTTTCACACTACAGTGCCTCTCTCCTCATTTATGTTAACTCTAATCCTTCCCCTTAGTAAAGCGTGAAGGCTGGAGTGCAGTTAAAACTGCACTGCAGCTGTTTGCCTCTGCTTCCTCCCTTCCTTGTCTAACAGGTCTGAGACCTATATATGGCATTGCCTTTGGAAGAATCTGATTAAAAATCATCATATTTCCAATGTGAAATGTACCAGAAGTTGTTCTATTTATTTTTTTTAATATCCCATTCTGGAGAAGAAATTGATCAAAGATAACTAAGTGGAATGGAAAATTAAAGACAAGATATGGTATTTGAATCATATGTGATAGATGAATTATCTCTGAAATATGTTATCCATGCCTACCTTTTTAAACAGAAATTAAAATATCTTTTATTTTATATTTGATTAATTGAAATTGATACAGCTTACATAGTCTACAAAGCAAACGCTTTTATTTCTGGCTGTATGCAAGAACCTTTTTCATCCAAATAACAATATAAAATATTTTCTGAAGTTCGTAAGTTTTTCATGTTTACTTTGGGTTGCAAATATCTTGGTTTTGAGCACTGAAAGGGAAACTGATCAAATAATTCCAGGTTTTAATTAGTTGGCCTTGTTGACAACTGGTGAACAAAACATGTTTCCCATGTAAAACTAAGCATAGCATTCCAAGAAGATCTTATTAGAGCAATTAATTGTCTGCGATCTCCATATCCATTTATCCCCAGTTAGTAATGAACTACAGTCAGCCCCCACAACAGCTGCATTTCTGTTAATTTCACAGTTAACTTTCTCCTCTCTTCTCCTCTCCTATCTTTTCTAGGTTGGCTGCATGCCTTGGGTTTGGAATACCAATTCCAGCAGTTCTATAGTTATCATTTCTCCTGGTGGAACAAATAAAACAATGAATGAACTTCCATGTGATACAGCCCACTATGCTTTCCTTTCCTGTGTAGTGGGGACTCTCACCTTGGCAATATTTCTACGTGTATCTTCCTTGCCAAAAATTATACTGCTGCTTTTTGTTACTATTTTATACATAGTTATTCTGGAACTCAGTGGTTACAGAAAAGCAGTGGGGTAGGTGTCTTGCAAAGTCAAAACAGTGGTGTTTCTTTATAGATGGTCATTACATTTACTATTCATCTGTGAATCACAGAATCATGTGGGTTGGAAGGGACCTCTGCAGATCATCTAGTCCAAATCCTCTGCTAAAGCAAGTTCCCTACAGTAGGTTGCACGGGAAAGCATCCAAGCAGATTTTGAGTATCTCCAGAGGAGATTCCACAACTTCTCTGGGCAGCTTGTTCCAGCGTTCTGCAACTCTCAAAGCAAAGAAATTTCTCTTTATGTTCAGATGGAATTTCCTGTGTTCCAGTTTGTGGCCATTGCCCCTTGTCCTGTCACTGGGCACAATGGTAAAGAGTCTGGCCCCATCCCCTTGCCACCCATCGTTTATATATTAATAAGTGTAGATAAGATCCCCCCTCAGTCTTCTCCAGACAATGAGTCCCAGGTCTCTCAGTGTTTCCTCATAGGGAAGATGCTCCAGCCCCCAGTCATTTTTCTAGGCCTCCACTGGACTCTTTCCAGTAGTTCCCTGTCTTTCTTGAACTGAGGAATCCAGAACTGGACACAGTATTCAAGATGTGGACTCACCAGGGCAGAGTAGAGGGGAAGGGTATCCTCCCTTTATGCTTATTTTAATGTACCTTTTGGCCATAAGGGGACACTGCTGGCTCATGGTCAACCTGTTGCCCACTAGGACACCTAGGTTCTCTGCAGAGTTCCTTTCCAGCAGATCAGTCCCTAACCTGTACTGTTACATACAGTTATTCCTCCCTAAGGGTAGGACTCTACACTTGCCCTTGTTGAACCTCATTAGGTAACTGCCTTCTAGCATTCGAGTGCTGATTAAGGTTGTTTCCTTTGCAGAATGTGAGAAATATTGTTAGATCTAATAATATTGAATCAGCTTTTGGGAATTGTCCCATTATTCTGAAGTTTCATGCTAATATACTTCATCTGATCATACTGCAGTCTAATTGTAACCTGAAATATAAAAAAATTATTAACGTGTTCACTTCTGTATTTCAGCAACCCTTAACCAATTCTAATTTCATTTAAATTTTTAAATTTTTGAGGGGATTTACATTTTCTCAATAAAAGTATGCACACGTGTAAAGCAAACAATGATGATGACAGAACCTGTATGTGAGATACAGGCGCTAAAAACAAGATATCAAAATTAACTCACCCCTCTCAGCAAGAGTTTGGAAAAAAGGGTGAGCTGAGGAATACAGCCTTCTCTGGTTCGAACTCAGGCACACCATAGATGGAGGGGGGCAAACCAAGCAGGCTCTGAGTGCATACGCGTTCCCAGAAGCACAGCCAGAAACAGCACTGAGAGTGAGAGAGAGGAAGGGTGGGTGTAGTATCCCCTCCTCTGGGCACTCAGGTGCTCACGTACTGGTTCATTCTGTGACCTGGCAATTCCACTACAACACATTACAATAATGAATATAATTATAAAATCCTCAAGAACCTGAATGTCAATGAGATGCAGTCATAGTACTGTCACCTACCTCCCAGCCAGTATGAACCACTTTGGAAAAGGCTGGTGATTAGGGGACACTCACAGATTCCAAATAAGAGAATTTATATTAAAAATATACAGTGTTTAGAGAACCTGGGATAACATTTTTGCCTTTACTTTATTTTTAAGGGGTGGATCCTTTTATATGCGAGGCTGTGAACCAACACTAGCTATTTTGCTATTTTCTTGTGCTTTGGCACTGCATTCAAGACAGGTGGACTTGAAGCTACGTCTGGACTACCTCTGGGCTGTGCAGGTAAGTCATAGGACTTTCTAGTATTTATGTACACAGAAAGTGTATATCTGACTTTATGAAACTGCTTACAAGTACTGTCAGAACAAATTAGTGTGACCAATACATTCTCAAAATTAACAGCACATCATTGATGAAGTAATGTGTTTATATCTTAAGTACATTATGAATAGAGAGAATTTCAAAGCTGGAAAGTTGACATTACCACTATAAACTTGAGATAAGGAAATTAAATGTCTGGGGTTTTTTTGTTTGTTTGTTTCTTTTTGGGTTTTTTTTTCTTCTTATAGTGCAAAAAGAATTTGATGTTCAGGTAAATTAAAAAGAAGCAAAGAAAGAAAGAAAGAAAGAAAGAAAGAAAGAAAGAAAGAAAGAAACAAAAACACCCACAAAAAAACCAACCTGATAAAAGGAATGTACTTACACCATGGAATGGAACTATGGAACTCTTCCCCAACTTCTTTAGAATACCCCGAGAATTGTCTACTGAATACTGGAAAATATAAATGTCTTGGTTTTTGAGCCCATGGCCACTGCATAAATATCGTGCTGGCAGCTTTCCTTAAAGAGCCAACAGGAACAGGGGCAAAAAGATGAAGGTTGTATTGCTGTTTCTCCTTCTGAATAATATTTCCACCAGTAATGTAAATGCCTGTGATCCATGTTATGTTAATACTTTTTCTGCAGTCCCAAGTGCTCTTCCCCTTTCAGTGTCTGTTTTGCCTTGGAAAGAGTAATGCCTATACATCCTTTTATCTCAGAGAGTAGGCACTAAGATTTTATGAGTCACAAAAAGGGAAAATATTTCACTTGCCCCTGAAGGGCAGAAAACTAAAAGATGAGAGAAAGGTCCAGAAAATACCAGTTATTGGTTCACTTTCCTCCATATAGAGCCATGAAATGGGATAGTTTTAGAGTACTCACTGCTGAACAAGATCAAATCTTTTTTAAGCTCACCTTTACTCCTTATCTTTGTTTGCAAGTAACACAAGGAAAGACTGCAAGGAACAGAAAGATATAGATACCCAACTCTATGCATCAGTAGCAAAGATGGTACAATACAGTTCACATTGATAGCACATCTCTTTAAAGTTCCTAGCAGATCACTTAAAAGCCTAGATGATCTGCACAAAGTTTACATGTTTGACATGTCTGTATAGTGTAAGTGCAGTCCATACAGAAACTGCAGTATGAGTACCAGCAGAATATATACATAGCAGAATTAATACAGTGTGTGAACTAAACTAATACACTTTGCTTTTTAATATGACTAAGTAGTTCCAAAGGGGCACTACACTAATTTAATGAACATACTTCTTCCAGATCTAAGATTAGGTCAGGCAAAGCTAGTTAAGTTTTTTCTTCATATCACTGTGTTGCCCTATGTACATTCTACATAGACACTGCCTGTTCAAATATCTCCTTGAATCTCTTTTCTTCATGGGAGAAGAAAAGCCATCACTTGCCTCTCATTTATCTGAGAAGGAAACAACTGGAAGTGCAACAAGCTGGAGTGTCCATTCTTCATAAGTTATTACAATATGATTATCTTTACTTCTGGTCATCAAAGGTCGGACAGAAGTTCACCAACAAGACCAGGGTAACAAAGTCATGCTTCAGTGCTGACATATTTATCCTTGTTCTTAACACTTTGTTGGTAGAAAACACTGTATGTAGTTGAAGAACATTCTCAATTGTGTCATTCAAAATAAAAAGTTCAGTCCATAACTGCTCAAGAATGACTGCCCACACGTGTCCAGCTCAGAAAAGAACAGCAAGTGCTAATGACTGTGCAGCATCACTGTTCCTGCAGTGCATCAGACAGATTACTTCATTTATCTACCCCTGCTTGATTGCTTTGACTTGTTCTTAATTCTCTACATCCTGGCCCATAGATACATTTTTCCTTCAGCTTTCATTCTGCCTTGTATGGTATTGAGAGCTTAACTGAGAAACCTTAAATGTTTTGAGGAAGAAGAAAAATTTTCTTTGAAAATTAGAGAAACTGATAGGCAAGCCAAAATGTAATTTAATTCAGGGCCTGAACTTACAAATCTCTTTGCTGCTGTCAAATTCGCCATATTCTAGAATGTTATAAAAATGGAGTGGTAAGCTTAATTTGGATTAACATCTGGAAAAATAATTTTTACTCCTACAGAATCATGGAATCATGCAATGGATTGGTTTGGAAGGGATCTTAAAGATCATTTAGTTCCTGTTGTGGACAGTGATGCCACCCACTAAATCAGGCGCTAGATCAAGTTGCCCAGGAACCTGGCCTTGAACAGATGGAGAATCCAAAACTTCTCTGAGATACCTATTCCAGAATGTCACCACCCTCTCAGTGAAAAATCTCCCCCTACAATGGAGTCCCCCTGTAGTCTTCTCTTCTTCAAGCTAACCAAGCTCAGCTCCTTCAACTTGGCTTTTTAGGAGAGGTGCTCCAGGTCTCTCATTATTTTTATGGCCCTCCTCTGGACTCACTTTAACAGCTTCGTGTCTTTCTTGTGCTGGGGACCCTGGGCCTAGATTCAGTACTCCAGATAGGTCTCAAAAGAGCAGAGTAGATAGGGGCAACCACCTCCCTCACCTTGCTGGTCACCCTTCTTTTGATGCAGCTCCAGATATAGTTGGCCTTCTGGGCTGCAATGCTCACTGATGTCAGTTTTTTTTCCATCAGAATGCTCAAGCTGTTTTCCACAGGGTTGCTCTCAGTGAGTTATTCTCCCAGTCTGTATATATACCTGGGACTGCCTTGTTGAATCTCATCAGTTTCATATAGATCCACCTTTCAAGCCTATTCATGTCTCTTTGGATGGCATCCTTTTCTGCTATTGTATCAACTGAACCACTTACCTTGATGTTGCCTGCAAACTTGCTGAGGATGTACTCAGTCCCAAATGTCTATGTCACTGGAGGACACCACTAGTCACCATACACCACCTGGACAAATAGCTGCTGACCTCAACTCTCTGACTGTGAACATCCAACCAATTCTTTACCCATCAATAGTCCAGCCTTCAAATCCATATCACTCTAATTTAAATATAAGGATGTGGTGTGGGACCATATCAAAGGCTTTGTACAATTCCAGGTAGATGACATCAGATGTCCTTCCTTTGTCCACTGATGCTGTCAATCCATCAAAGAAGGCCTTCAGATAGTTCAGGCATGATTTGCCCTTGATGAAGCTGTGCTGGCTATCTCAGATCATCTCCCCATCTTGCACGTGCCTTCCTTCCAGGATGATCTGTTCCATGATCTTTTCAGGCATAGATGTGCATCTCGCTAGCCTGTAGTTCCCCAGGTATTCCTTTCTCCCTGTCTTAAAAATGGGAGTGGTGACTTCCTTTTTCCCGTCACTGGGAACTTACCTGACATCCATGACTGATTCGATATGATGTGATGGAGAGCAGCTTGGTAACCACACCATCCAGCTCCTTCAGGACCCTGGGATCATGCTGTCTGACTTTATAGGCTTGTACACATTCAGTCTCATGAAAAGTCTTGGAATTGCTCTTCTGTTACAATGGGACAGATATTGCCTAATTGCTCAAGGATGTGAGAGTGATGTGTAACGCCTGGCTGCCATTGAAGACTGAGGCAAAGGAAATGTTGAGTACTTCAGCCTTCTCCACATTTGTTGAAGCTAGTTCTCCCTTCTCATTTATCAGAGGGGGTTGTCTCGCTCCAATTTGTCAGAGGGAGAGGAGAATCTTTGATACATGTATAGCCGGCATGATGTTGGTCCAACCAGTTTATTACAAATCCTAGTCATTCGGGGAGATGGGGAAGGGGAGAAGGGCGATAGAAA
>PPHD01011771.1:544-18555 GCA_002909625.1 Bambusicola thoracicus
ATATAAATAAAAGGGGGCGGGGGACGAGGAGAGGCCGCGCGGGAGGGTTGGGCCCGCGGAGGGCCGCGCGCCGCCCGCCCAAGGTCACGGCGCGCGTTGCGCGGGGCCGGCTGCTCTCCGCCGGCCTCGGGCGGCCCTGGCGGGCACCTTCCCGCCCCCTCGGCGCCGCATGGCCGCCCCACCCACCCCGTGGCCATCGCCGAGGAAATGGAGGTGGTGGGGCTGCTCCCGAGAGTCCCTCGAGTGGCTCAGCCTGAGGAGGATGGAGGGCTCGTGGCTCTTCTCATCCCCGCCGGCAGCCACCCTTCACAGTGTGAGGAGAAGCCTCTCCTGCTCTCTTGCAGCCATTTTGCAAATTAGCCAGTCCTCTCCAGGAAATGGAAGCCGCTGACCTCCCACAACTTGGTCACCCATTGTGACGTAGTGTGACACCGCCATTTTAGAACCTTC
Organism: Bambusicola thoracicus; assembly: GCA_002909625.1. Classification (NCBI taxonomy): domain Eukaryota; kingdom Metazoa; phylum Chordata; class Aves; order Galliformes; family Phasianidae; genus Bambusicola; species Bambusicola thoracicus. The sequence continues at coordinate 995 of PPHD01011771.1, forward strand.
TGGGCCCGCTCCTCAGAGGCGTCATCCCAATGAAGAGCCTCAGCGGAGCTGCCTGTGTAGCTCCATCGTGGCCCTTGGCATCCTTCTGGCCCACACGAGGCCTCCATGAGCAAGTGATCCTGCATGGCGGTGGTCTGCCATGCCCTCAGGATGGGGGAAGACCAGAAGCTCCCAGCCTCCCGCCAGCAGCACAGCTGCTCCAGATATTACCCTCCATTGCCATCCAGCATTTCTTTCTTCAGACTTTCCAAGTTAAAGAGGAATTTCCTCACCAACTTGGCCATAAATTAGGCCAAATGCACTAGTCACAGGTAGAAGCTCCACTTTCCACCAAACACAGTGGAGTCTTGAGGAGATGGAAGCTGGCATGTGGGATGCCGGGCTGCTGCGCTCCATGAAGAAAATGGCTTCATTTCTGTGGCGGTTTATCAAGAAGCTTTGTGGCTGTACGCTGTGAAGGAGTTCTTCCTCCAGGTAAAGTCCTAGTGTCCTGTCAATGTTAGCTTTCTTGTCATGAGAGAGTTCAGTTAGGCTTTGCTCAGACCAGCTGTTCACGTCTTGCCTTCATGGTGATCCTCTTCTCATAGTTAGTGGCTTTCAGACTCCATGTTCTCACCTTACAGCCAACACATAGCTAGTAGTCATTGCTTTGGGGATGATGCTCAATGCTGTGCTCTCTACCTTTGCTGTAGTTGTGGCTTTTGTTCATCTTCATTTTATTGTCATTTTTCACCTCTTGGGTTCAGCCCTTTGTGTAGCACTGCACTCCACTTTACTGCGAGGCTTGGCACAGTCCACACTATCGTCTGAGTAGTGGATTGGAGCTGGTTATTGAGTATAATGCAGTAAGCCCTGGTATGGTTAATAAATACTGCTGGTATGGAGCACTGAATTATTTGTGAAATTTCGTTTACAACTCCAAATTCCAGCAGGTTGTAAGCGGGGTAAAGCCAAAGACTCTCCCAGCTGAGAAGGTCCTTATTTGAAGTATTGACATTGGATATTTTGAATGTTGTCACTTTTTATCATGAAAGTAGGAAATAACACATGCACATACAGGTCTTGATTGACCCAATCTCCTCTACTGTGAATATTACCTCTGATGATTATGAACTTGCCAGCTAACCAGTTTAGTATTGACTTACAGTTCAATAAAAACTATTTTATAGTAGTTTGGAGCTTAAAGACATTTATGGTTCATGTGGTCTGCTAGATGGTGCGATAATGTTGAATTCCTAAGGACGGGCAACTCTGCTTATGGAAAACAAGGGCATTTTTTTCTTAACTGAAGTAATTGGAGGGTTTTTCTCTGATTGCCAATTTGCCAGCAATATTGGGACTTTCGAGATTTTATGTTTAGAGAGTAAAATGTTGAATGGATTAAGGAATACTGTAAACTACGTGTGCCTTTAGCAGTTTTATCAATTAATGCAGCAAAATTTTCTTAATTCCCAAGAAATGCATTACTTAATAATCACACCCCATGGTTTCTCCTTGATAAATGCACTACTTTGTCTTATAGTAAACTGAGCTTTATTGTTTACAGTATCAAATCACTTCTTTACAGTCCTTGTTGAACAGGATATTTCTTTGACAAGTAGGCATTTTAATATATTTCTCTTCAAAACCTATTTTATTCCACCTACTATTTTGCTGCTTTCTTCAGCAGTGGAAAAAAAATGGCAGTCAAACCCAGTGAGTCATTTTTCAGGTGTGCTCTTCAGTATCCCTTCTCTGATATTGTTGCCAATCCTTGTAGTATCAGCTCACTGAAAAGATGTCTTGAATAGGTTAGAAAGTGTCCCGTCCCAAGTATGTGTGTCTTGTCTTTCAAGGCAAGTCTAATAATCAGACATTTCTTTCTGGGCTTTGGTGTTATTCTGCTCTCAGATAACTGAAATGAGAAAACCAACCTTGCCCACGTTGGAAGGAATATCCATGAGCTGATCTGTATGTTCAAAGGTGTATTTACATTGTATGTGTTTAGATTACATGAACACTGTCAATATTGTTGCCTTAAGATTTACAACCCAAACAAATATTAGTTCGGAAGTTTTGAAAAGATGAATGCTTTAGTAAATACTTTGAAGAGGGGAAACATCTTTTTCCTGATTACTCATTCCTTGTTTTAGAGTACACGGTCTCTTGGGATGCACTGGTGTGTGAGTCAATAGAGAGGAGCAGAAAGAGGGCTTTTGCAATTGTCAACCACAGGAAAAGTTGATTGTGGTTTCAGAGTGTTTCCCAGTCGTTCTGTAGAAGACAAGATTTTAAGTTTGAAAAAATCCATCTGACTTTCATTTGTCCGGCAGGTCTGTAATGTGACTGGTTGGGTTATGCAGCATCTCTGAGTCTTCTGGAAAAAAAACAGAAACAGTTCAGTTTATTACCTATTCTTTGAAAAATGATTATGTTGAGAGATTTTCTGTAAATGAAGATTCACCAATTGTAATTGTTTTCAATATCCGTATCCTTACTCTAAACTGAAATTGCTGCATAATCCAGATTATTTTTTTGTACAAATGACAAAATCTAAATTGACTCTTTTTGCTAAATAGGTGATTATTCATTACTCTTATTGTCTCACCGCCTTCTTCTATTTCCCACCCCAAGAGAGTAATGCAAGCAAAGGAGACATTCCAAGTGCAATGCGTCACATTTGAACACTTGTTTTGGTTTGGTGGATGCTCTGGTTTCAACTGCTCCAATTACAAGAATTATCTCTTGGACTGAATAACATTAAAAATGAAACTGTTTTATTTCAGAAAGCTAAAATACCGTTGTCATTGCTATGCCATTGGTTTGGTATTGATCGTTTAGTCAGTCCGTCCAGTGCTATGCAAATAGTGTAGGTATTGTACAGTCAATAATACACTTCCCCCAAGCAGTGTACAGTCTAATAGTGCATTTTGGCATTAAGCTCCACGAGAAATTGCTGCAAAGAACCGCATTGTGTCTTCAAGAGGAAGCTAAATGGTGGGAGAGAATAATTTGGTACATGAAACAATTGAGGTAATTTCTGTATTAGGTGGCAGGGAGGTGTTAAAATTAAATGAGAGAAAGGTGAAAACAAGGTGTGGATGAGACGATGGAGAGAAGGATGAGGAAGTAAAGGAGATAGCAAAGAGAAAGCTGTGTGAAACCTGTGGGGGAGGCAAAAGGGCATACTGTAGCAAGTGGAAGCGAGGCAGGGAGTAAAGTAACACAGTGACTGAATTACTGTCTTCAACCAAAGAAGGGAGGATGACCATAGCATGAAAAAGTGTCAGTCAATGTAAAAGGAAGTGTTCTGGTGAGTTCATGAAGGAAGATCTGACAGGAAATGATGAGCAGGAAGAGGAGAGTCGCTTGTGATGTCTCTGTTCTGACTGAGTGAGGGATTTCCTAGAGCGTGGTACCGTGATGGCCGTGTACTCTTTGGTCTGAGAGAGCTAACGTGTCCCAGGGAGACTGTCAGGAAAACTGTCAGAGAAATGAGGTCAAGTAGGAGTAATAGGAGGTCAGGTAGGAGTTGCCAAACTGGATGAGGAAGTCCCTACCATAGAGCTAATACCGAACAATAAGGAAATTGATGAACATGAAAATAGGAAGGCACCAGTTTTTTAATGATTGATTTACATATTTTGTGACAAGAGGAAGTAAACTTGGGGAAGCCCAATACATTTTGCACTGTGATTGTTTGATTTTGATGCTAAATTATTGTCTTCCTCCAAACCCTTCTTTGGAGCTTATAACATACAATTACCTATCATCAAGAGGAAACATTTGAAGCAGAATCTGAAATACTACAGTGTAATGAAACAAACAGTAATATTTAGAAAACAAAGTGATGTTTATTTGTTAGTGTGCAGCAAATACTCCTGATTAGAAACTTTCTAATGTTGAAAGTGTATTTAATAACAGGTGTTCCAAAAACCATCTTTGCTTCCCACAAGTGAAGCAGATTCTGTTCTGTTTTATCAAGTATGACCAATATAATATTTCCTCATTCTGGGAAGGAAAAAAAAATACGAAATTTTGACCAGAAACGTATGGAGAAAAATGGATGCCAGCTAAAATATGCAGAAGAAGACAAAATATTTATTATGGTTAATACTTCATTAAGGAATCCGTATGGTGTAATTGTGTATACTTGCCATTGTCTACCTAGACTTAGAACACAAGGAAGTCCCATTGCTCAGCACCTAGTTGCTTGACATTTACTTTCAACGGGAAATCCTTCATATTAGGTGTACCTTGTTCCCTGATTCTTTGAGCTGATGCATGTGATCTACTGATTTTTAACAGATATTCATGCAGGTGTGAGAAAGAACTCATTGCAGTAGGTTTAATAGATTGGCATCATGTGAGGGCAAGAGATGGAGAAGAGGTTACCTTAAAAATGAAAGCATGGAATGGTGTGCCATAGGAGGTGGAAGCAGAGATGGTGTATAGGCATGTCAGGAAAAAAGGCAGTACAGAAATTACTTTGCTAGAGGAGACTTCACTGTCAAAACAGTGTTTCCCTAAACCAGTACAAGCAGCATTCTGTTAAGAGCAGTCATTGAAAAGAGCAAGAGGAAAACCTGATAGTGAGTAAGACTTATCAGATAGAAGTAGTTCAGAATTGATTTCTGGTGTGAGTCAGCAAAGCTACGTTTTCCGTGAATTATTGTTACAGCCACATGATGGCCATTGCAGAGCATCCTTTACCAGAACACCTACTTCTGGGACATAAATGATTATGTAGGACCTCATTCAAAAAAACAAATGGAAGCGTTCTTTTGATTTCTCTCATTTTTGCCGTCTTCCACAGCTGTTCGTATCTCCTGTTCTGGTTCCTCTCGCTGTCCTGTTGTATCATTCACAATCTTATTTTATGGAAACACATCTGGCAACAAGGATTGAAGCTGATCACTGTTATGTCTTTTCTTATGCTGAAAATTAAGATAGCTTTGTCTCTGCCTGAACACATTGGTTCTTTGCCAGTATATCCCAATGACACCAAAAATAACATCTTTCCATGTTCTGCTTCCTCTGTTTGCAAATGCAGCTCTCTTCCACCTGACATGTTGTCATAGATAATAGAAAGGTGCCAAAACATTCCTTTTAGAACAGAAAGATCTGCTACCTTTCTGACTACTGAAAAGCATGGGATCTACACATGGGAAGGTGCAGATCATGTAGAAATAAATTTCATATGGAAACTCACTTTCAGAATTGACAGCTCAGCAGTTTTATTTTCAACAGATTTAGTGAATCTTCAAATACGTTATATAGGAGCTAACTGCAAGCATTATTTCCTTAGGGTTCATGAGGGTAGCACAGTGAAAAGCAGTATCTCTGCATAGTTAGGATAACTCTGAAACTATGCAAGGACAGGTAATTACTTAGGAAACGAAAAGACTTCTTCCTTACTAGGTAAGGGGCAATGTGGAGCCTGATTCATTGATGAAAAGGTTTACATAATGTCAGTACTTGTGAGGATGGAGAGCCTGAAGACAGAACTTTCCTCCAAAGCCTTTTTTACTGTGCTTAAAACCAAACAAACGTGATACACCAAGGTGTTTCAAAAATACATACGATCATTAGGGAATCACAGCGGATACTGGAGCTCAGCGGATCATCTAGTCCAACCCTCCGGCTCAAAGGAGGTTCAACCAGAGCACATTTACTCAGGACCATCTGCTCCAGTGTTTAGGGAATCTCCAAGGATGGAAGTTCCACTTCTTGTCTGAGCAACCTGTACACCTTCACAGTAAAAAAGCTTTTCCTATGTTTGAAAGAATATTTAGAGTTCGTACGGTTATATTTAATCAGTTTATATTATATTTTCAGAATTCATTGCCAAATAGGAAACATTAGTATCTTGCACGTGATAGTCTGAAGGCTTGGTTCTCCAGATCGTAGCAAGCTACGTAGTCATGGACAAAATTGGTGTCCCAGCTTTCAGGCCCTTCTGCTAGCAATTGGTTGGGTTCTCTGTGGCATTGTTTCTGATTACATTCTTAAAGAAGAAACTTCTTTTTGCAGTTAGACAGTTCTTCAGCCCTGGGAGATTGTGTTGGATTTCACTCATTGTAATGCATTGTAGAGGAAATGCTAATCACAGCTTGAAGCAGTGATTGAGCACCTGGTGGGAGGCAGGGCCAACCCAGGGGAGCTCAGGTGTACGCAATGCACCAGAGGGGCTGGAGCCAGGTTCCACCCCTTCCCAGCCCTCATTTAAAGGTTGGCAGTGGAGGCAAGCATATCTTGGTTGGGAGATCTGCCTACCTGAGGCCTTCCATGGGTAAGCAGATATATATTTTTTTTCCTTTGTGTCTATGGCTGCCGTGTTTGAGCATATTGTCGCTTGCTGTAGCCTAGGACTTTGCTACTCTTTTACCATTGCTGTGCTTTCCCTCATGTTACAATGTTACATGCATGTAGGTTATATATGAGTATTGTAACACAGCTCAAAATATTGTTTTGAACTGGTGAAGCATTTGCTACTCTTTGCCTGAGAATTTAAAACAAAGAACTTCAAGATCTTGACAAGATGGGAAAGGCCTATTGTAGTCCAGAGAGAAGTAGCATTAATTTTCTCTGCTGGGCATTCAGAAATTCTTTCTAGTGTTACTAATAGTTCTCTTTTTAAAGATGCATGTGTTTACAGGAAATTTGCATAGGAGCTAAAATAGAAAGGAGCAGCTTTCTGTTCTTTTTATTTTCTTAAGATGTTTGGTGTTTTGATATAATATATTTTATGGTGGCTTACAGTACTGTCTGCACTTCCAAAATATGTAAATATATCATACATGTCAATTATTTGCTATTATAGACAAGCTAGTGGAACTCTCCATTTACATATGAGGGCTGTTGCTCGGTTTCATAATGTCTCTGAGAAGAGAATTATACCCACTGTGAATGAATATACAACAAACCCTGCGTTGCAGTACACGCTTAACTATGCTAATCCGTAGGACTACTTTTTAGGGTGAGGGCTATAAACTGGGCCTTATGGGACCAAGTATTTGCATTGCATTTATTTGCAGGAAAAGTGCACTTCAAAAGCTACTTACGCATTTTTTGACAAAAAACTCGCAAAGAGGTAATTTCTGGTTCTTAAACATTATTCTAATGTTTGTATACTCATTTTTATTTAAAATCATGAAACGTCTCGGCTGTAGAGAAGTCAAGAATTTAACTTTATTGGTTGTAGCACCAGAGTAACTATTAGAAATTTGAGCTCCAGTTACAGTACTGATTTAGAAATAACGAACAGGGCTTTACTTATACCGAGGTAGACTGAATGATTTAAAAGAATGGAATGAAAAATACTCGCTTCAGTTTTAAGGACTGATTCATTTACTGGCGTGAATGAGGAGTAATACTTGAAAGTCAGGGAAGGGTAAAACCGAGTAGAGGTGAGCGTCAGGTCTGTACCTCTGCACTGAAACCCAAATTTCCTACACCGTCTGGATGGAACAAAACAAGTTGGAGCATATTAAAAGCCACAGCCTGAAAGTGGGCATTTCAGTGGATTTGAAGTAATGCCTGTAGGATAGCAACCTACCCTGAAGTTCTGGCCTGGAGCCTCTAATTGGAGGTAAATCACATCTTGGTAGGAACCAAGCTCCCAGCTCACCTCTCATCACTTGGTCTCGCTGTGTGGTGTTATTTCTATAACAATGCATTACTTTTACCTCTTTCTCTATTCTCTTGGCAACGTGTTACTTCTGCTTTGGAGTTTCATGAAAGCAGAAGTTGTAGTTTTGTTTCATTCTGGTCAGTTTGAGTTGAAATTCTCATTGACTTACATTACCTTATGTTCCCTCTACGATTAAACAGACCAAAGCAAATAAGATTATCTAAGCTACAGAAGAGCTGAGTTTTGTACACTTCTTTTGAGCCCATGTAATGTATTATTCGTAAGTATACGGTATAGGTAATTTTTCATTCAGGACATAGTAGAGAACATTGATAGTAATATCATTGGATAACAATCCTGTTTTGCTTTGTTACCTTGGACAGCCTCTCAGTTACACTTTTTTTTTTTTTTTTACACAAAACAGTCCATTCTCATTCTGGGTAATAACATGTACAGTTTTCTCTTCTAGTTTTAATGGTGATGCAGTTTCAGAATGTGTCAACTAAGTATCCCTTTGAAAAGGGCTCCCCAATTCGTTATCGCTGGTTTTCTTCATTTCTCCTCTCTAATGCAGAAGTCTTTGACATATATTCTCCACTCTGTTAATCCTCTGAAGTGAGTTTTAGTTCTGGTCCTTCAGTAAGGTCAGATGTCATAGGTGAGTGCCTGGGTTCACTGAGCCAAGTGCAAATCTTAAGTTGACTTCTTTTAGAGGCTGGGACTTAGGATGAGCAGTAGGCACAGGTGAACCTCATGAGGTTCAGCAAATCCAAGTGCAGGGTCTTGCACCTTGTCAATGCAACCCTTGCTATCAGTACGAGCTGGGGGATGTAAGGATGGAACACAGTCCTGCAGAAAAGATCTTGGTTATACTGATGGAAAGCTGAGCATGAGCCAGCAGTGTGCCCTTGCATCCCAGAAAGCTAACTGTATCCTTGGCTGCATCAAATGAAACACAGTTAGCAGGGTGAGGGAGGTGATCCTGCTGCTCTGCTCTGTCACCTGGAGTACTGAGACCAAATATGGAGTCTTCAGTATGTGAGACATGGAGCTGTTTGAGTGTATCCAGAGGAGGGCCACAACAGTGCTCCAAGGAATGGAACACCTCCCCTGTAAGAAAAAGCTGAGAGCTTGGGTTGTTCAACCTAGAGAAGAAAAGGCCCCCGGGGACCTGAGAATGGCATATTGGTACCCAAAGAGAGGCTATAAGAAAGAAGGGACTGACTCTTTAGCAGGGTCTGTTGTGACAGGACAAGGTAAAATGGTTCAAAACTAAAAGAGGAAAGACTTAGGTTGGATTTAAGAAGCTTTTTGTGGTAAGCACGGTGAGGCACAGCCACGGGTTGCCCAGAGAGGTGGTGGAAGTCCATGGAGACATTCAAGGTCAGGCTGGACCAGGCTCTGGGTGGCCTGGTTGAGCTGTAGATGTCCCTGTTCACTGCAGGGGACTTGGACCAGATGGCCTTAAAAGGGTCCCTTCCAACTCAAAAGATTCTATGATTCTCATACCCAATATCGCTATGTCATGTAGAGATAACTTTCAACCCTTCCATTTTTCCTGCAGTACAGTGTATGTGCGTGCTAAGGGGTGTGATGATAGCAGCTAGGCAGCAAGGAGCTGGAAATCGCATACAGAAGAAGAAGCTGAGGGACAGAGGTTTGTTTAACCCAGGGAAGATATGCTTAAGTTGGGTCTAACTGTAGTTAGTTTTTTTTTTTGCTTGATCTCTAACTTCAGTTCTAAGGATTTTTTCCTCCTTGAAACGGCATCTGTTAACATCATGTCAGTACAGAGTAATACGAAATAAGTGTTCAAATTACCTTGTGTGGGTGGAGGTAATCTGTGCAGCCTTGAACTCCAAATAGTAATTAAATAGGGTGGTAGCAGAATGTATCTTGGGTTGGAGCTCTTGCTATCTGCATTGCTGTATGTGTTCTTTGCGGCATTGCACACCATTACTGGAGAAAGGCAGGAAGCAAGCGAGCTTGTGAGACAAGCAGGAACTGCCTGTGGTTGTGATGATACTGCGTGCCACTCACATGTGACTTTCAGCTAGTAAGCCATACCTACAGCCGGGCATTATAACTTCTAAGTGGCTAAAATCTGTTTTCTGCACCTTCATGTTTGTTCATGTAACTTTACATTTAGGTTTCAGGCTATTTCAAAGTCTGTCTCATAAACCTTTCTAGAGTGTTAGCAATAAAAGCCTGTCCCAGGGCAATGCAACCCAAAGATGTGATTGCTTGATGATTCTGGTATGTACTTACCAATGTTTGGAACTTAGGAAGTGGTAGAGCTGGCAAATGTGCTTGGGGAGTCTTTGTGCCTCCGTGGTCTTGCTGCTGTTTGGTTAGCAGCAGCTGTAATTTGGAAATTAGTTTCTTGAAGGCTTTAACATGTGGTAGGCCTGCTCCAAAGGGCAGTTTCCCTGTTTTCTGAAAGCAGCACAGTCACTGCTTGAACCGAGAGCTGTCGTATGGTGTGTGCCCTCCTCCTGTGTGTCTGAGCTGTTGTCACAGAAGGAGATCGATGAAATGGAGGCAGGAGAGTCCTGGTGTTAAGATCTCCCTCTGCTGTTTGCAGCAGCAGAAATTGCTAGTCTCTGTGTCTCACTGGGTTGCTTGGGTGCCTGATAGAGAAGAAGGTTTGTGGGAGTGGCAATGCTGAAACAGTCCAATGTCCAACAGGGTTCAAATGCCAAGAGCCAGGACTGATTCAGTTGTATGTATGGTTGAAGTGCTGCCCTACTTTTGGTTGGGTCGCAGCTGTGCAGTGTGCCCAGCAGCAGTGCCCAGAACAGGGTTGTTGTGTTTTCATGCACGTGCTGGCTGCCCCACAACACCTCCCTTCCTTTCCACAGGTGTCACCCCCTTGTTAACCTCCCTGCAGATCCTGTGCTGACCCACCCAAACACCTCACCACTGCCAGCAGTGCACTGGGATTGGTCATGGCTGCTGTGACGCACTTGGTGTGGGTGATAGACGGGTTGCACTGGGGACTGTGCTTGACTTACTCATATGATAGCTTCAATGGCTCTGTTATCACAGGGTGGTGACAACAGCAGAGCTGTCCTTGCCCCTTCCTGACACAGCAGATCATGCTCAGTCATTACCTCCTTGCTGACTTTACCCATGCAATCATTTGAAAGGCTGAAAAAGCACTTTTGGATAAGTTTTGGAGTCTTGAGTTTTGAGTCTGAGTGAACTGTTACCCGTGGCGGAGCCATACACTTTTTCTGGCAGTTTCAAAAGGCCAATAGTAGTAGATATAAAAACAGCTTCTCTGTCATTTTAAGTGGTGGTCTGCTTAGCCCAAAGGTTATGTGTATCAGCTGTCTGCTCTTGAGAGATCTGTTAACATGTATCCGTCCTTATGGGTGTTAAGTGTTGCCTTTCCTGGATAGTTAAATTCCTGTTGAGACATATGTTGCCCCTGCTTTCACAGGACCAGTAAGGGAGAAGTGTCTCAGTTCATGGGCTGGCTGATTTACAAATCATGTTTCCACAAAACACAGTGAGGAAGGTAAATGTCAAACACAATCATGGAATAGATATACTGATCAATCTCCCTTCAGGAAGTCTAGATTAAAGAATATTCATTTCTCTCAATAGTATTCATGGCTGAAAGTAGATGTGGAGGAAATTTCACGTATGAGCAGAGAATGTTTTCCTCAGTAACAGTGTTGTGTCAGAAGCGTTAACAAAAATTAACGTTATTTCTTATCAGAGAACAGAGACTACAGATACCAGGAACGGGTACTACAGCAAAACTGAGCAGCAGCAGATAGAACTTTCCTGACTCAACAAACTTTTAAACCAAATAACAGCTGTGCTAGCATCTGTCCCTTTGGCCTTTGATTGGACATATGACATACGACATGAAGGTCTTAAAGGCTTTTGTTATATACTTGGCTCTCTTTTAAGTAGAAGTTGTTTTTTCTCTATTTATTAAAAGGTAGTCTTTTTTTTTTAGATTTGGGGATGGATGAGAAGTGGGTGTATGCCAGTATGATGTACCAACCTTACTCTTCTCCTTGGTGGAAGAGTGGTATTCACAGTTGAAGTCCCATTCTAGATGAAATGTACTGCTCTTGTCCTGCTGTGGTGTCTTCAGAGTGTGTTTTATAAAGTTAGGCTGAACTACAACAGTGACACATTACACTTGACAAAGCTGGATATTAAGGATTAATTCTGCAGTTCATGTGTCTTTCTTTGTGTATGCCCGTGATAGATAATGTGAGAAGAGAGCCCTGAATGCACTCTGAATACCATATCATTCATAAATGCCCTTCATCAGTATTCACCTTTCAGGATGGCAAATGCACAGGTTCCCTTGATCTCGGTCTGTCTCCAATACTTCCCAGCAATGGACTTAGATGAGGAATGGTGGAGCTGAGGCTCTTTTCCCTACTGCAGGGTATCAGCTGTGTTGACTATATGAGGCAGGGGTATGGTGCCTCTCAGATCCATCATCCTCAAATGCCTTTCCACAGAAAAAATCAGGGAAGAGCTTATAAGGAAATTTATTGAGTAGAACACAATCAACAACAAAAACAAAGCAGCACACATCAAATTCACAAAACAGAAACCAATGCATTGATAAATAGAGGAGAAAAAAAAGATATAGAATTAAAATCCCCTCCATTAGATCAATGTAAATTTGTTTACCTGGAGCGTTGTGTTACTTTTAGCTGTTTGTTGTTTGCCCATTTCTAGGCTCTAACTAATCTCATCATGAAGGACCTTCAGCTAGTTCTCAAGCTCGTGTTCCTCCTGTGCTTCTTTTGCATCAAAATCAAATTCTCTCACCAAATGTGATTTTTTTTTTTTCTTCTACATTGCATTTTTCACATGTCTTTTCCCGGAAACATGTTTGTTGTACCCAGAATTGACTATGGATGGTACAACTGTACCAATTGTTGTGTGATACTTTGTCTATATAGACTGTAACTTAACTTGTAAGACCTACTCCACTTCAGTCCTGGCTGAGAGCCTTTGGAGGGCTTCTGAAAAACTCAAACTGATTTCAGTGGCTTTTGACAGAACATTTAAGGGCTTTACGTGATGTTTTCTGTTTTTTATTCTTAGATAAATACTTCAGGGATTTAATTTTCAAAAGCACCAAAGAAATTAACAATCTAAGCTTTGTGCTGTTGTCCCCCTGTTCTGGATGGTGGGGAGCTCTGAAGCTGGGTACATCTGCAGGAGTTTTGCTTTGTTCTTTTCTTAACTGAAGTTGTATGTGAATGATTGAAGGTTGGTGTTTAGGAAAAGTGATGTGGGCAGCTCCAGGTTGTGTTCCAAACCAGTCATGGCTCTCCAGTACTCATCAGGAGTTCTTAACACATCCATGTGCCTCTGCTTCTGTGACGCTGTGCTCCTGGCCACCCTTGTACTTATGGGCAGTTAATGTTTGCTGTGCCCCTGAAGCTCATTAGGGGAGTGGAGAACCTATTTTAGTACAAGGAACTAGGAAAAAAAAGTTGGCTTCTTCAGCATAGGAGGAGAAAAACAGAGATCTTAAGGAAACATGAGGGAATAAATGCAAGAAGTGGAGAAGAGTTTCTTAACCTAAAGGGCAGTATTTGCTTATGGAAAAAAAATATGGTTCTGAACTGACTGTGAATGTATTCTAGCTGGAAATTAGAAGAAGGTTCTTTAAGTATATGAGATTCTATAACCGATAAATGAGGTGGGTAGGGGGTTCAGAAAAAAAGAGCAGCTGCTTTTAAGGTGGAGCTCAGTACTTGTATTAAAAGGATTATATAACAGGTTGCCTACAGGCTGCATCTGATGACTCAGGAGAACCTTCCCAGCCCTGTGTTCATAATTTTCCTAAGCAATTGAAGCAAATAAGAAAAATGTCATATTGGAAAAAATTTGTAGCTCAGCCTTAGTACAATTTAATGGGATAAAGAAATGGCACTTTTTAGCTGAGGGGCATTCTGCCTTCTGTATTTCTAAGGCCTGTGGCAATCCGTGGTAGCATGTCAAAATAGTCATAAGAATCTTAAAATATAAGAGTTTAGACATTATAAATCTGAGACCTGCTAATAGCAATAACATTTAGTGTCTTCTTAGAACATTCCGAATCAGAAAAGCTAACTTAAGGGAGGTGGGAAAGCAAGCTCTATTTCATCATGTATTGAGGAGAGGATTGGTATAATCCATTTAAGGGAAAATGAATGGTGTTAATGTGAATTATTTGTGACCTGAGACTGGTCTGTAGCAATTACATGTGCAGTATGCGGACATTATGGTGAGGCTTAACTGCACAATAAGTTGTAAGAGATGTTCCCCTTCATTAATTTGTTGGTAAAAAGCTTCATGCATTTTACAGAAGAACAAGGTTACGTGTTCTAGGTCCAGACCATTGGTTCAGTAACTATGTTCTCTATGCCCATTACACCAACCTCCTTTGTAGACACCTACAACTTTGTAATGACTAGCTCTATAGTAAGACTGCAAAAACTAGGAGTAGATATGTTAAACCAGGTTGTTTGCAAGCTTTCCTTTCAGTATTTGGGATTTTCTTATGTACCAGGCTTACTAGCAACTCTTGCTTTGGCCTAGATTAATCCCTACAAGCAGAATACAAAGTGCTTTATACTTGTGGATTAAGAGTCAGTTAATGAGAGCAGTTGGTATTACCTCTGCAGCGTGGCTGAATTTCTTATGAGCCCAAGGCCTCTCTGAGATTGCAGTCCTCACCTGCAGTCGTAGGAGCAAAGCCTATCTGAGAAATGACTAATCAGTGCATTTTCTTCCTGACCTAATCTCATTTCTCTCGAGTCAGCAAAAGCCACTGTGGGACTTCAGCAGCTATTTCTGCCTCCCTGAAGGGAGGTGGGGATTGCAGGAAGCTTGCAGCATTGCTCTGCTGCTACTGGCAAATTTGTCAGTGCCAATGGTTTCCAGACTTATACTGAACATTAAAACTAGTAGTTGCGAGTAGGACATTTTCCATCAAACTGTTGTTTTTGCTAGAAAGAAGATGGTTTTTCAATTAAGCCGTGTTTCAGGGGTGGGGCAATAAGAACTTTATTTGGTACATTTATTTATTTTCTTAAAATATGAAAACATACAAATGTTCTCAAAACTGATAATCAAAAACATGTTTTATACAGACCACCTCTCCTGTTCTTAATTTTTTTTATTAAAACTTTCCATGAAAGAAAAAGAATGGCTTCCCAGCTGCCTCTCCTCTCTGCTGTTTGGGTTTCCACAGGTGGAGATTGTCTGGCAGAGTTTTAAATCTCTTACAGCTGTGATAAGTAAGGTAAAAAGCACTTGTAGTATTTGCTGAGCATCTATCCTTGCTCAGTGTTAGTCAGCACTTACAGTCACGTTTAACCAAACAGTAGAATTTTAATCTTTCTGCTGTGTAGTTCAGTACTGGCGTTTTCTGTAATGAAAAGGCTGGCTTTCCAGTGCGTCGCATTTCTATGTAAAGAATATCCTAGTTTTCATCTAAAATGTGCTGAAAGAACTCTGGCTTGTCTTTGAACATCATCGCTAAATATCTGAATTCTCCAAAAATGCAGGAGGATGCTGCTAATGGCCGACTGACCCTCATATTAACAGTGCTTTGAAGACAGTTTAGTGGCTTACCTCTGTAATGGAATTAATAAACTTAGGAGTTCCATTAATAAGTATTCAGATTTATGGTTCTGCTTTAAAACATAATTATGTTACTCATAATGTTGTTTCTACTCCACTGTATTCAGTCTCTTCATTTAAAAGCTGGCTTGTGATGTAGTTGTATTGCCTTTCTTTCTTTCATCCCTAAAGCCACATCTTGAAATCAGTGGGGCCACATCATTGTAGCAGGAAAGTATTTGGCACTGCATTGTCTGAGAACCTTGTCTCTCCACACATTGTTTCTAGCGTAACTGGAAAACATATGTCCCATTATTCTGTGCTGGAAATGCCAAGTAAGATATAGAACCTCAGCTGCAGTGGTTGGGGTACAGCCTGATGGCAAATGAGGTCTCTTGGAGAAGTACTGGACCCGATAGACAGCTGTGTTGTTTGGTCCAGCTTTCCAGATGGTGGTAAAACTCTGAGACCAAGCACATGATAGCTGTTGGTTGTTTCCTGAGGTAAAACATTATACCTTTCTTTATAAAGCAGTGATATTTCTTTTACCATTTCTTCTACAGCGGACCATATGCAGAATACATTTCCTTGTTTTTCTGCTAGCAGCAGTCTCTCATTGAGCTTTCAGGCAAGCAAGAAGGTGGTTATGTGTTTAAATGTTATTATTTTTGTGTGAGTAGTACTGGTATAGAAAATATTAATTCATCTGCAACTACTTAACCACAACTCTCTCAAGTCTTTCATGAAACCAAGCTGAAACAGCCGTGAGTCAGCAGTGCATCTCGTATGACTCAGCAGTTTATCTGATTATGAGTGCTCTAGCATAACTGGTGCAATTAAATAGACAAGGCAGCACTGTGTTTCTCAGAGCAGCCAAAATATCAACTAGAAGTTGTTTCCTCCTCTGCATTCACAGAATACTGAGGTGGGTCTGTTATGAGGATGCTGCCTGCTCTGATATCACCACTCTGAATCCCCTATTACAACCTGCCATGTTGTATCTCCAGTGATGCTTCCTGCAGCACCGATTTCTGCCAAACAGCTCAACCCGGTTCTCACACAAATATCAGTCTTGTATTTGTGAGCATAGCTGTCCATTTGCCTGCATGAGACAGGGTACTCATGCACCCTAATGGATTTCATGCTTGTCAGTTTAATCACTAGTGTGTGTGGGTCCAGCACTCCTAGCTTGAAGTGATTTGGCTCTGAGATGTTTGTATACTGCACTACGTTTGTGTGTGGTATGCACAATCTGGATGTGGTATAGTTGTTGTAAGTTGAAAAATAATGTCATTAGTGGTACATTTATTTTTGTTACTGGTTCCGGCAAAGATGTAATTTGTTTTAGATGTATCCTAGTGTTTTCTAGTTAGGGTCACTGCTCATTCCACAAGCTAAACCAATGATTGTGATCCATGGTGTGTCTCGTTCCTTTTTCACTTGCTGTGGTTATAATACTTGGCATCTAACATCACAAACACTTACTCTGCAAACTATGACACTGTCACAAGAAAGGCCAACTGCATTAAATTGTTACAGAACAGAGTTCTTCTTTAAGTGTGCAGCTTTTCATTTTAAAGCTCACATGTCCATATCAAAGATCAATACGTGGTTAATGTGTGGTGAGGAAAGAGCAGATTAAGGACTACTTTAAAAAGGAATTGTACTTTTTTCAATGGTTGGAGCTTTGCATTTTCACTCGGGGTTTTAGTTACGCAATTGCCATATTCCCATGACTCTATCATAAATGAGTTGTGAAATCCAATAGTGTATCTTGGCCAGGTAAATAAATAGGGACAAAATATTATAATGGCTTTCACATTTCATATAGTGTGTGTTTTATCTCAGATGAATGGGCTCAATGAATGTTACGGTATATGCATTCTGCTAAAAATATTACATTTGATTCCTAATGGGACATAAATTGCCTTTCGCAAACCTTCAAGGAAATGTCAGTCTATTCTATGGAAAATGTATTTCAGTACTAAATTTGCTTTATACCATTTTTCCCTACTGAGCTTTACCCTGCCTTACTTTTTTAAACTGAAATTGGTGTTTGGGGTTGATCTGACTCTTAGTTACGAAGGTCTTCATTCCACTGAAGTGAAGTAGCACAAGCCTTGTTTCTCTGCATCCTGCTGCATCTTAAGGTGTTCAATATTACGTTAACATAGGAATAATAGCAAAACCTATTATAAGCTAGGTCAGTTTTATTATGTTGGTATATAAAGTAGAAGTAATTTACAAAACAGTAGGTCTAAATCATGTTATGGAGTTCTATGTTATATCTAATGGATCCTTCAATGTTTAGTGCAGTGTGAGCTTAAGTGATGCAACTATAATATAAACT
>PPHD01011773.1:815-18554 GCA_002909625.1 Bambusicola thoracicus
AGAGAGTCATTATTTTTGTTTAATCCAAGTTAAAGATGACATTGAAAATAGTGAATGATCCGAGGACGAAGGTTAACTTGCTGTCACAGAGTTCTATTAAGCCTTAAGTCAAGTGACTGTTCTGGCTTTTTTATTAGTCTGGAATAAGTTTATGTATGCCATTGATATTCAATTATAAAACAAAACAGGTAACAACAAACAAGAGGAGCAGCACAGAGTCCACAGAATTGATTAAGTCCAGAAACTTAATGTTTTTCTGTGTTCTCTAGAAACTATCATGAGCATCTAATACTGATGCTGAAAAATTCTGAAGAGAAATTGATGGGAGTTTACTTTGTTTTGTTGTTGTTTGTTGTTTTTTTTTTAATCATCTTTTTTTCTTTTCCCCAAGAGATCTGAAAAGGAAAAGCAACCAGGTTAAAGACAGCAAGGCCAAAATTGAACTGCTTGGGGCATACGATCCACAGAAACAACTTATTATTGAAGATCCATACTATGTAAGAAATTATTTTGGTACCTTGATTAAAACCCGTGTATGTATAGCATATAATCTTGCCAGATTCCACAGTTCTTATGGAATATATGAGATGTATATATGTGTATCATACGTCTATCTGATGATGTACAATATAAATTATCGGAATAGGAAATGAAAACATGTCTTTATTCATTCTATTTATGATTACTTAAGTAATTTAAGTTCATAATACACCTATATTTTGAATATTCAGTGGAGCCCTCTGTTGTCAGTTTCCACGCAAAAAGAATGTAGTCACAAAAGTAGAGATAAAGACAAGGAAATGGTCAAAGAATTTGAGTACTATCAGCTAAGAGCAACCAGTTAAATTAAGGTTCTTCAGTTTAGGAAAGTGAAGTGGATGAGGATGTGGTGGGGTTCTATAAAATAGTAGTGTTGTGGGGAAATATCCGGAATTGCTATACATTACCTAAGAAATAGAGAACATCAAATAGATTATAGGAGGTAGATTCAAAATAGAATATTTGTTTCCACACAGTGCTTTGTTAAACAGTGAAATGACATGACAGGATAATGTGAATATAAAAAAGAAGGGAAAAAAAACACCCCCCAAAAGGCTTGTAAACTGAATGAAAACCAAAACCAATGATGAATCAAAGTTCATCCAGGACTGCTGAGTACAAAATCTGTTAGTTCAAATTAGGGAGGAAGTACACTAGAACTGTCACCATGTCTTTGTACTGTCTTTGTTGTTTTATTTGCCATTATTGACAGTAGAAAACACATTTGCAAAATGAGCCAATATTACTATTCTTACCTTCTTTTTCCTCTTTTTTTTTTTTCCTAGGGGAATGAAAAGGACTTTGAAACTGTTTACGAGCAGTGTGTTAGATGCTGTAAAGCATTTTTGGAGAAGCCTCATTAATGTTTGATCATTCTGTTTCTAAAAGATAATAATTAGCTTCTCCTGGAATATGTAAGCTTTCCTTGATTGATGTATTTAAATTGTAAAATTGTGCTTCCTTAGAAGATTCAGAACTTTTTCAGTTTAATTTTTTATTGTAGTTTTTGTCATCTAATTGGAAAAACAGATGTTGTAGATCAACCATTTTCTCACATATTAATGTAATAATAAAGTACTTGTTGAGAATAAATCTAATCTGTAAACTCTTACAGTGCTTTCTCAGAAGCACTAAAAAAAAAGTCTTGCTTCTTTATGCGCTACACAGAGTCAGCCGAAGTTGTCTCATTGTGCCATTAGTGAGTTAGTTGAAGCCAACCTGCCACAGCTGTATGTGAAATAATAGTTCATGTATGTTAGCGTAGGCTTGTCATCCCAGTATCATTAGACAACTTTCAGAGTGAAGCTTTTTCATACTGAGTCTGGTGAACTAAGGAAACTGCCTTCCCAAGACAGGCATTGTTCTTAGCGCTATTTCAGAGTTCAAGCAAGCAGAACCTGTGATCAGGATCGTGTGAAAATGGTTTGTTATTTAGGTTTAAATCTTCATTTATCAAAGAAGAAATCATGTTGTGCTGATAGATTTTTATACTCATTAAAATGAAATCACTTTGGAGATGGTCACAGATGATGGTCACTAAGACTTCTCTGGTTCATCTTCCTTTGGTCTCGGGGCCAATTTGTAGCACACTGATGTACATACAAGTAATATAGCACTTGCTTTCACAATAGAACAGTTCAGTTTAAAACCCTGAATGTGAAGTGTATATTTTATATCTCAAAAGTAAAACATTCCAATACATGCTATAATCACAGTTCCTGTATAAGTGGCAGATGATATTTTTATATTTACTTAGGAGAATGGATAACATGTCAAAAATGTTCCTTAAGAATATAGTTCAGTTTGAAGGAAGTCTACGTGTAATATAATTTGAAGCTATATGAAGGTCAGTAAGTTGTGCTGTTGCACAAAAAAAAAATGGAATGCATTGTGAAAATCTATTCTTATTTGTCTGAACATCACCCTCGATTTCTGCCTTAGGCAGAAGCGTGACTGTGAAATGTAATTAGATCGGTAATGTAACTGATGCCATCTTTTCTTATTTTGAATAATGGTAATATTGATATAAACAAGGATTGCCACATGATCTCTAACACTAAAATTTGTTTTCTTATTTACCTGTATTGCATTTATTCTTCTCTCTGCCCTCCAAGCGAATAGGAACAGCCTCTGTATTTGTCATCTACTTTCCTTATGGGAGAGGGATGCATTTGGATAGAGAAGCCTGTTACCTTTAGGGATGAAGGAATCTTAGTGTCACTATGCATCTAACTGCAGCCTTTACAATTGACATTGTATTTCATAGAATCATAGAATGACTTATGTTGGAAGAGACCTCAGAGATTCAGTTCGGCCCTCCTGCCATGGCAGGGTTGCCACCCGCTGGGTCAGGCTGCCCAGGGCCCCATCCAGCCTGGCCTTGAACGCATCCAGAGATGGGGCATCCACAGCTTCTCTGGCAGCCTGTGCCAGTGTCTCACCACCCTGAGTAAAAAAAATTCTTCCTAACATCCAGTCTAAATCTCCCCTCTTCTGGATTAAAGCTGTTGCTCCTTGACCTGTCACTGTCTATCTGCTTGGGGGCTTTTCTGGGATTTTTTTTGCTGTAAAGCAGCTGGGAAATGTGTTAATGAGGTCTCCAATTTTTGCTAAACTTTCAGTTGGACATACAACTTAAGAACCTGTTTACTGTAAGGGAAGTGGTAGATGGAACACTTGGGTACAGAAACTAGGATCTGTGTGTATTACTGGATTACCAGTGATGTTGATTTTTTTGACAAACTTGTTAGGACTGCACATTAGTAGCTGTTTAACTTCAGGGACAAAGAATAACATATACAGTATTTCAGAACAGGTCAAACGTGGACTCTGAAAAAGATGATTTTCCATTTATTTTATGAGTAGTTAAATATGGGGAAATGATGGGCAGTTAGGGACAAAACATCTAAGTGATTTTTTTTTTTATGCAGTAGCCTCAGAAGTGGAGGTATTTAGGCATAACCGTTGTTATTTTCTGCCAAAAAGACCGTTTAAAATATGCCAGTGACAGTAATATACCTCAGACAATTAAGAGCCTGATGGGTTGTGCTTTCCCATTTGTGGCTGAGTAGAAATAGAACCTATACTTTCCTACATATTGAAGTTAAGATGTAGAAGTCTTTACTGTGTCTTTGGTCTGCTGGGCTAACAGAAAGGAGATGTGAAGATATGGTTGTTTATCTTTGCTAGGCTTAGGAACTTTTCTTTAACATGATAAGAAATCAAAATTATTTGCGTTAAATTCAGTTCAAATACAAGTTTGAGGTTTGACCCAAGTTATGTTTCCAGCCAGTACGCCATTGGCTACATAATTCATCGGTTATGTTAGGAGGTAAAAGCTCACTCATTAATTTACTTAGTCCTTCATTGGTTTCTCTTGGAGGAAGAGGAGGACAGCAACGTTGTATGGTAAAGGCATTTGTAGAATGTGAGAACGCAGAATAGGAATTGCCTTCAGGAAGGACATCTGCACAGTACCGTTATTGGGCTTCCAAGAGAAACAGTGAACATATGATACACAATCTGTGTATTAATCATTGTACACATTTACATTTTTTGTTATTATTTAATACTGAGTGAAAAATATATAGAATTGACTCCTCCTCCAACCCCTGGACTGTTTCAGCTTACATAATAAATCTGCACCCAAGACTAAATAAACAAAATCTGCTGGTTTGTATGTTCTGTTAAAGCCTGTGATTTCTGCTAAATCTAGGAAAAGGAAAAAAAAAATCTCTGCAAAATTTACTTACTAATTTATCAAGATGCGAAATAAAATATGATTTTGCTTTTACAGTACTTTTTTTTTCTAGAAAATTCTGGTTTGATCAGATTTAAGTCCTACTACAAAGCAAAATAATCATACTAATTTAAAATCCCTATTTGGGTATTATGTGAATAGACTGATTGCAGGGATTCTGTTTGAAACAACCATTTGTCATGCAAAAGAAATTCAGAATTCTGTATGAAGTTGGAGCAGCCTTGTGGTCTGAGCATTTCGTGAGATTTTAATGCAAAGATCTGGCAGTCCTGAAAAGTCCACAGTCCAGAGTTCTGAACTTCTCCAAGGTGGGTATTCCTTTCTTTCTTACTGAAGCTAATTCTCATTGGAAAGAGACTTATGTGTGGATAAATGATAGTAGCTACCTGAAAATAGCATCCAAGTATCAGATTCAGTGAGCAGAAAGCAAACGGAGGACAACTTAATACCAAACACTTTATTACTTATGCCTGTTATTTACATTATTTACATATTGCACATTAGCTGGAATGTTTTATACATTTATTATATAAAGTAAATTAATGGCAGCTTGTGTCTGTGTACAAAATCCATGCTCCACTGTCCCCAAAAATATTTCTACTTGGAATTACATTTCTGGTTGTCATGCAATTAGTACTCCCAGGGTACAATGTGACCCCAATGCAAGTTTGTTTTAACCAAACTTTAAAAAATTTGCATAAGCATGAAGGATATCAAGTGACCACAACTACTGTGGAGAAGGTCTTTAGTAGTTCTAAATGTACTAACAAACATTCCTTAAAACAAGCAATAGAACATCAATTTTCTTGGTGAAATATTTGTGTTTATGTAATTTTTGGCAGCATTACACATCAGTTGTGGTGTGTTTTTAAGTATGGAACATTATGTATTACTGGCAGTTATGCTACTGTAAAGAGAATGTCAACCTGCAAACTTGACAACATACAAAATACATGTTAAAAGAATTATGGGAAGTAGTCTGTCAATCTGCAAAAATAAATCTCTTGTTCACAATGGAATACGTTATAAAGGTAATAAGTTCTATTTCCCTGTTGGTTTCCAAGGCACTTCTCTTGGTTCTTGATGTTTCTTTTAATGGTAACAGTACCTGGTGGATAAAAAAAAGAAAAAAATTGCCTGTCATTATTTTTATACTTAGATAAAAGTGTTTAAGAATGTTGTTAGCATAGCTAAAATAGTAAGTAAATAATACTGGAGAATTCAGTAATAAATCTTCACGAAGACCTAGTGTGTGTAGTTCTACTAAATTAAGTGTTTTGTTTTGTTACTCAAGGCTGAGTTCCAGAAATCATTCTTGTTTTTGTGCTGGTTCATTTCAGGTAGGCCGAAGAGATTGGAATACTACAGTTCTACCAGTTGATAATATGCTTGCAGGTAAGTTTAGCCTATACCTACATCTGCAGCAGTGAGGACAAAAAGTGAATAAACAAGGATAGCATCAGTAGAATCATAGAATGGTTTGAGTTGAAAAGACCCACAATGATCATCGAGTGTCAACCCCTGTGCTATGTGCAGGGTCGCCAACCACCAGACCAGGCTGCCCAGAGCCACATCCAGCCTGGCCTTGAATGCCTCCAGGAATGGGGCATCCACAACCTCCTTGGGCAACCTGTTCCAGTGTGTCATAATGCCTTGCTATCAGGAAGCTGTTGGTACAGTGTTTAGTAATCATCACGGTAAGGTTGGAAGGATTTAGGAAGGATGTGGTGTTTCATTGGGCCTGTTAGTGAAGAAATTTGGACTTATAAGCAAGAAACAAATCACGTAATTTCTTGAGATTCACTCATATAGCTATTGCTTCTGGAATCTGCAAATAGTGAGGCAATACAGACTGAGTAGAAGCTGCAACAGGTCAATTTTCTGCCAGTTCTAATATCTTTTCCCAAGAAGATTCTTGGAATGAAATTACATCCATTTCTGTAGCATCGGTATTAAAAATTGCTGTTTCAAAATTATAGATTTCTACAGTATGCATGTACATGCATTGTGTAGCATAGAACTGTTAATTCAAAAGTTGTGCAGTGAAGGCTACCACAGGCCCTCTTCTCCAGTCCTTTAAGCCAGCTGAGAAAATGCAATATCACCATCACTATGTGTACGTATCCAGAAATCTATCCCCAGTAATTTCTATGTTGACATTTACCACAACTGTATTTTCTAGTGATGTGACCATAAGATGTTTCAAGTAGTGTCTACCCAAGTTCATGTGTTTCTAAGACCACCTGTTAATGCCCTTATTGAAGGAAATTGCCCTAGCTAAAGAAAGAAGGTATAAATATGTCTTACGGATGTCAGATGTGGAAAATAAGAACGAATCAGGAGTGGATCCTCTACTAGAGTTCTGCTGATGCCACTTTTCATAGTTGTAATTTTCATATTTTGTATCTGAACATACCTATCTCTGTCACAATCAATGCGAACTCTGATATTTTGAGTTTCTCTACATTTTCTACTGCTTAAGTGTAGTTTGTAATGGTATCATTTGAATGCAAAGTCAGACTTGACGTAACCCATTGAAAATCAAGCTATTGATGCATACAGAAATCCTCGTTAGTATTATTTAAGCGTATATTTAATTCTGCAGTGGTTTTGAAACTATTAGGAAATGTAATAATGTTACAGACAAGCTTAATATAATTTAGTTTTCTTCTGGCTTTGTAGATAGAACAAATATTTATTTTATGTCCTGCCTTGGAGGGGAAAGTGATGTAAATTTTGTCTTGCGTTTTGATCTGTTTTCCATATGTGTGTCCATACTGTGCTCTATTTAAAGTGAAAAGTGATGCCTGAATACAAATTAATGTGCTTTTAGTCTGATTAGAGTGTGACACAACCGACAAGTTAAACACAGAATTTAATAAATAGTTTGTTCATTACTAATGGGAATATGCAGCTTACCAAGGCTGGAAAAACTAGAACTGATTGAACTTATTTGAACCATACCTACTGTTGTACAGATACCTGATCAAAGTCTGTGGGTCTTAGATTCTCAGTGCTCAGGTAAATTTCAGTAAATTTCTACGTCTGTAGTATTCTCGGAGTTTTAGCCCTAATCAGTCTGTTGCTGTACTTCTTTAAATTTCTTATAATCTGTGTTACATGCATCAGTCTAGAAAAATTAGACTGGAATTTAGGATAGAATCATAGAATCACTAAGGTTGGAAAAGACCCACAAGGATCATCCAGTCCAACCATTCGCCCTTCACCAATGGTTCTCGCTAAACCATGTCCCTCAGCACAACATCCAAATAGTCAAGTAGTATTGTTAATGGAGATCCTGAATGCTACTTGACTGCAATAGGCATACAGCTCCATTTTCTTTAACTCTTACTTTTTGCTTTCCTTTGCTAATGCAAATAATAACAATAATAAACATACTGTAAAGGCACATTACTGCTTTCCTCATTTGGTTCTATTCATTATCTGTGCATGATGTTAAATTCTGAGAAAGAACAATACGAGAGAGGAAGTTAATGTTTTAAGTATCAGTATAAATTGTAAAACATTGCACCAATAGGGCTCTGTGGCAGAATTTCCTTTTGCTAATATCTGAAATTCCTGAATATCTGACATTTGAATATCTGAAATTCTTTTTCCTTCCCCATCAATCATTGCCCGGGTGAAAGGTGGCTCCAGTAGGAGCATGAGGGTATCCATACAGCAAAGATAAAGCTGTTGGTGTTACATCTGGTGCTAGCCACAGAAATCCCCCAGTAAATAAAATTCAAAATTGCCTAGTAATAAAGTTGAATGATGCCACAGTGGTAACCAGGTATGCGGGCTACCTACTTAGTTCAAAGCAGTGCTTCTGATAAAGTCTTAAATTAGTTTCCTTGGGAATTATTTCCTGCCACCAAGCAGGGGTGATATAATATGTCATGAGAAGTTGTATATGACGGATCAACATATACTTTCTAGAACAAAAAGGGTTTGTTTCCACTGAATAATATGCAAAACTCACATCTGAATTCCAACTTCACTTCCTTTAGGAAATGA
This sequence comes from Bambusicola thoracicus, assembly GCA_002909625.1. Lineage (NCBI taxonomy): Eukaryota > Metazoa > Chordata > Aves > Galliformes > Phasianidae > Bambusicola > Bambusicola thoracicus. The sequence goes on from PPHD01011773.1 coordinate 9,133, forward strand.
AAGTGTCTGTGATGTTTCTTCAGTGCACGAACAGTGCACGACAAGAAACATCGTCTTTATTGCTTTTATTTAAAATACTGCTAGTTGTATCTGCTTTTCTGGGAAATAAATAACCAGTAGATTTTTAATGTACTTTTTGTATTACAGTTCCCTTTCTCACCCTTCAGTCTTGTATTTAGTAGTTTAAAACTATATAACTAGTTTTATCTTGTTCATTAGAAACAACAGTAGAAACATTAAAAAAAATTAATATATGAGCAGTTGTGTACAAGCACTTAGAACAGAACAGAAATATGTAATCATACATTCAGTTGTAGTCCGCAGTCCTTACGGTACCAGGAGGTGTTAAGAATTTATCATGAGGTCACCATTGGTCTCTAGCAAACACCTGGTGATGGAAATGGGAGAGTGCCAATAGTAGCACCTTGTGGTTTTCAAACAAACGTAGTAAAATGTGACTGAAGCCAAAGTGATTGTGACAAATGCTGCCAGGGAGGCTGGATTTTCAGACTGATCCTTGTCTTTTGCCACAAATATACAAGTTCTTCATTGAGAACTTCAGGTGAATGCTTCAGGAATCTTGTTCCTGATGCTCATTAATTTTCACTGCAGACAATGTAATGGTTGTTGGTTATACCTGTATGGCAGGGCAAGCATTAAATATGGAAGCTGTTAGCAAAGGTAGAGAAGAATGAGGCTGAAGGAGAGAATACAGAATATTGAGGATAAGACTCCAGCATAGTTCTGTTGAGCACAAGGAAAAGGTACTGCAGAATAAAACTAGTTAGAGGTAGAACTAGTGGCAAACAAGGAGTACAGTCTGGGTTACTTATTAGAAAAGGGACTACTGAGTGATGTGTTAATGTAGACATGCTGCTCTGGATTGACTGATGCTCTCTGAACAAGTAAAAGGGATCTAACTGGGACCCCATGTTGCTCAGATATTTGGGATGAGCGAACTTTGAAAGTATACTCTAAAAAGTAGACAGGAAAGGACGCTTAGTTACATATATGTAGGATAAATGAGATGAAGAATGTGTTCTCTACTACTTAGGAATTAGTCTGAGCTTTAGAATTGATACTAACTAGTAGATTCATGGCAGAAACAAAAAAAATGAACATTTCCAAGCTATTAAAAAAACCTCTTAAACTAGAGAGCCATCTTAAGCAAGAATAGTTTTGAACTCTTGTCGTACTATGTTCAAAACTTTAAAACTGCTTGAAAACCCTCTGTGGAGAAAAATGATAGATTGATAAATACAAATAAATAAATAAATAAAGCCTGCTTTGTACTTCCCTGTTTGAATCATAGAATCGCTCAAGTTGGAGAAGACCTTAAAGATCATCAAGTCCAACCATGACCTAACCATACTACCCTAACCTCCATTAAATCATGTCCCTGAGCACATTTGAGTGGATGTGTTAACCACACAAAAATGAACTGATACAGTGGAAAAGATTTGGGTAGAAAAGATGCTCCATTTTATGGGGACACCAGCGTGGATCACTAGGCACATGAGATACAGAATAGCCTTTCTCTCCACTAATAAATATTGCTTAAGAGTTCTGACACTATTGTTTGCATATCTTTGTGGAGGACTACAGAAGAGGAGGCCTGTGGAGACTTTCAGACGTGCAAGTCAGTTAAGCAATGGAGTTGCTTGGCAAAATAAGATGGAGGTTTTTTTTTAAAAGACTTTCATGTTGAGTGAGAACTACTATAGTTACTAGTTTGTCCTTTCAGGGTAGGATGTAATGATACAGATGGAACTTCCAAAAGAAGGGAAGAAAAAAACTCCATGCTCCGATGTATCTGCTTGCTAGTCTTGGTAATATAGTCACCCGTCTGTCACTGGTGAATACTATTATATAATAGCCAATCTGTTCCTTGCTTTCCTTGACAGGAAAGGTTGAATCCATGGAATTCCTTCTAGTTAGGTCAAGAGATGTACCGATTTGCTAACTTTTATTTGTCTTACTACTATATGCAGTTGTTTCCACGATTCAATCCCCGAACAAACGATGTGAGGGTAGAAAGATTCCTTTCTATGTTTCAGTGACATCAAGTCATATAACAGTCATTAGAACTTAGAAACCTTCTGCTTTGATGCTGGGCTGCTTAGGAAGTCAGGCAGAAAATACTAACAGGAATGTTAAGGTTAGCATAAAGTCAGAATGCTAAATTATATCTAATTATTTAATATATTACCTCTGCTCTTGCCATTAGAAGAGTATTTTTTAAAATCTAGTTGGAATTCTTTCTTGAAAATTTAAGCAAATTACCTCTTATTTAACCACACTGGGTAAAGAGAATGGCTTATGAAACCTTTTATGAAACTGAATAGCTCAATTATGTTTTCTCATACTCATCTTTTCTTCCCAATTCCTTTTAGCTCTTCTTATAAATTCTGTTTTCTTTGGTCACGCATGTTGCTCTTTTTCAGACTCTGACCAAGAAGCACCTGTATGTCTTCAAGTGTGGGGTCCTCAATTAGATGCAGTATTCACAGTGATTATTTCAGGTGTTTTATAAACAGTGTTTCTATTTATCAATTCCATCTTGTCCTTTTGCCTTTTTTTCGAGTGTGACACAGTTGACTCATGCTTAGTTTGTGATCCACTATAATCCCTACGCTTTCTACAGAACTATCTATCTAGCAATTCATAACTTGCCATATATTTCTGCAGTTGACTTCTGCTCCTTGACTTCTTAATTCTGCTTTCTGGTTCTAAACTATTCAGCTAATCTTTCAAGATTATTTTCAAATTCAGTATTTTCTGCTGGTTGTGTCTGCCTTCATCAATAAGTATACTAACTTCTACCACGGAAAAAAAAAAAAAGAAAATGCTGACCAATAACATATCCATAGTGTAGCTGTGTGACTCTGTTCAATAGTCTTCCAGTTGGACACTGAAGTGCTAATAATGCGAATGTTTATCCAACCATTTTTCTATTTTGTTAATAACATCTCCCTTTTTAAGAATTTTTTAAGAATGCCATGCAAAACAGTTTCTGTGCTTCAAAAAAATAAAAAATAAAAAGATCCTTAAGCATTATTGCTTTTCTCAGTGACACTGTAAGATATATATCTTCTCGTATAAAGTATCTGATGACATTTGTTACTGACAAATCCGTATGGGTTGTTACTTATTCCTTTGTCAAAGGTCACATTTCTGTCTCAAGCAAAGACCGAGGACAGAATTTAAATATGTCCTTTTGTATCAGTTTTGTGTCAGTTTTCTACAAGTACAGATCATTTGGAAAAACTGCTTTTTGGAGCATGCTGAGATCCCTCAAAGTACTCCTAGGAATTATTGGTACATCTAAGCAAAAAGGGAGAAAATAACCATAGGCATGAAAATCCCAAGAAATCTGAGCAGCTTTATGTTAGTTTATCAATGCTGCTAATACATTTTAAGTACCGTAAAAGCACCTGCAACCTATCTGCATTTATAAAGCTGTCTTGTGTGTAGCTACTCATATATTAGCTTACGCTAAGATGTACCCCGTAGATCTACAGCTGCACACATAAAAGGGCTGCCGCTACCAATATGAGTGATTGTATGCTGAATTAACTCTTGAAAAATAAGCTACAGCTGTCTTTTGTTCTGTAACAACAAATTCACTATTTGCTAACTGTATAATGCTATAAATAATTCACAGCTGATGCGCATGGACTTATTATATAATGACTTCCAGTAGGGGGTAGCCTTTATTTACTGCCACTGTTTGCCAGATTAAGTTAGTTACTCCAGATATTGTGAAAGAGGAATATCTTATCCAAAGAAAGGTATTATGAGTTTTCATGTATGAAACAAAATCCACAGCTTTGCTGTTCAGTGGAATGTCGTTACTGCTCTTAGAACAGCTTACCTTATCCCTCCATGCACATCGGGCTTACTGCCAACCGAGTAAGAAGCCTGGCACATCTTTTATAGTCTGTCATGAAAGAAGAGCATAAATGCAGACATTACTAAAGTAACCGATTTTGCTTTTTAAAAATCAAAGTCAATAAAGGTGTGCAGATCACTGCTGTAATTAAGTTTAATGAACAACTTAGTTTGAAGCAGTATAGAAATCTGTTCCTTGGACTTAAAAAGCTAGTGTGTAAAAACTTTGTAACTGAAAGTTGATCACAACAGCAGAATAAAGTATCTCTTAGTTGTTCATGCTACTAAGCTACCCAAAATACTGAAAGGTATGACAGCAAAATAGTTTTGTGCTGGCTCCCACGTTGTTACAGCATCATAGATGCTTTTAATTTATCTTTCAAACGCAAAATAAGAACATAGAGTGAACAGTAAGCTTAACCTGAAATCAGATTATCAGATATTATCAGAAAGTAATATCACACTGTGTGTTAAGCACTGAAGTTGTTTACTTCAGGTTTGTAGAAAACAGTTTCTTTAAGAAGATGGTAGTCTGTCCAGTCCAGTGACTGATGTTGATTTTCATTCAGCATTATTTTCATTAATGGGTAACTACATCCTACACTCCTAGAGATGCTATGTTAACAGTCTTTTATCTCACAGCATAGGTATACTATAATAACCATTTGTACAAATTATCCTCCATTATCCAGACACTATGTTGGTAGGTATATCACCTGTCAGAAGGAAAAGGCTAATTCAGACATAAAAGCCAACTAGTTTCTAGCTGCACAGCTTGAAGTACTTGTTAGTACAGTCAAATGATATTTGCGATGTGATCCTTATGAAAAAGGTAATATGACTGTTTCCTTATTTAAAACACACTGGTTATGAACAACTCCATCTCCATCGATGTAAACCATTACATTATCTGTAAATCTTTATATTTCCAAGGCAGTCTTAATATGAGGCCTTATGAATAGGGAGAAAGTCTGCAGGTCTTACCCAATATGTCTTTAAAATATATTTAGCTGAAATATTTATTAATACTTGAAACTTGGAATCAAGAACTCCTGTTTCTATTCCCAGCTTTGCAACTGACCCAACTGGTTGACCTCAGAGAAGTAAAATAAAGTGTGCTTCCATTCTGAAAAGGCGGTGCTAAAACAGCATCTTATCCAATAGGTCCATCTTGGTATGAATCTGGAGTCATGTATACTGAGTGATAAATGTTGATTTCTGATTTATTTGAAATTCTTTGTCAACACTGATGAGATATCATAATATGAATTTGTTTCTTTGCACCTGTCAGCTATTTTTTTTTTCACTAAGCCTTAGAAAGTTTTCTTTTTGCAATTTACCGAAGAGAAAAGTTGCAAAGTCAACATGACTGATAGACTGGTGACTGAACTTTGAAAATATGTAATGCCTTTAAAGCATGTTATAGAATCACATAGCAGCTGAGGTTGGCAGGGCTCTCTGGGTCCATCTGGCCCAAGCCCTGCTCAAGCAGAGACACTCAGAGCAGGGTACCCAGAACCACATCCCCACGGCTTTTGAAGATCTCCATGGAGGAGATCCTGCACCCTCTGGGCAACCTGTGGCACTGCCATTGCATGTTCTACATAGATAATCAATGAAAAGGAAATAGCCCCAGCTGGATTCCTGTTCCTGTTTTGAATTTGCAACATTAGAGGTTAAGTATGATAGGTTTAGGAGACAAGTCGTGTTCCTATGAAAAACAGACACCTTTGATTTCGAACAAAAAAAAGGTGTATGCATAAATAGCTGAGGAAGCAGTATTTACAGTCATTCTATTCACAGTTAGTTGTCTTGGCACTTCCCCTCACTGTAATATTAATGCTGAAGAGCACTGCAGGAAATAAACTCTAGCACTGTGCTTCAACTGGTATTCCATAGAGTTACTCTACTTTAGAGTTCTCTGTTTTATGAAAATTAGCCTTTGTTTTTAGCACTTACAGGCTGGGATGGTGCAGTCCCTTGTATTGTGGTAAAGCCGATGAAAGTGTTTACTACATTTTGGGCTGAAGTAGAGTGGACCTGAAACACAAGGAAAAAGTAACTTAAGAATCACCATAGCTTGCAGGAGGAATAGCACAGCTTATGATATGTATGCAAAAAAAAAAAAAAGGATACCAATGCAAAATTAAGACATACCTGTTAAGTGCTTTAAAAACTTGTCTTTCATCCTCAGATCTCTGGGAACTATTTCTGATGGAAAGAGAAAAAAACAGTCACTGCTGTAGGGACGGTTCTTGGCAAGTAGAGGAAAAAGGAATAAAGTCTGACCAGCAGCCACCGCCACCACCTCTTGACAGATGCACAGGAGTCAAACTCATTTGCACACAGTAGGCCAAATGCCCAACACTTGTTTTACCTTCGAAGCCACTGTGAAACACACAGTGATATGAAACAGGTAACATCTATTAGGTGTGCGGTCATCAGTGGTGCTGACAGATAACTAACAAAGATAACTAACAAATAAGAGTTTAGCTCTCCATAAATTACATTTTCCCATTTACCTACTTTAAAACCTCTACAAAATTTTGATTCCCAGTTACTGAGAAATGGCTTGTTCCAATACTGGTAAGGATCCAAAGGTAAATTCGGGTTTGGCTCCATGCCTTGTCTTCCAATTTTCTTATGCAAACATCATATCTATTCTTTTGCTAGAGGTGTGTTTGTATGAGCACTGTCCTGCTGTAATCATGAAACTGGATTGATCTACTTACAGGAATCTTTTTTTTTTTTTCCCCTCAAGCTGTAAATAAAATTCACAGGAAATGATTCCAAGCAAATTGCTCTCTTCTGGCTCTCTGCGTTTGTGGTTTACCACCTTGCATATTGTGTTCAGCAGATGGCAAAATGAAACTGGTTTACTGAAATCCATTTTAGCCCTAACCCTTCCCTGTGTCTTCCTGATTTACAGCTATCTTTGATTGCTTTCCGTTACAAACTCAGTGCTGATAGCAGAGTGCTGCTTGTGTACGATACCCTACGTGGTGCTTTATTTATTTGACCATAAATGCTTGAGCAGCCTTTTTCATTCCCCTGCCACCTCTTATCAGATATAAAGCAGAGAACATTTCCATCCAGATCTGATTCACTTGTGAGGTTAGACACTTCTCGAAAGTCATTCTTCATTTACTTCTAACTTTAGTCAGTGTAAGTAAAATTGACCTTATCATGTTTGACCTAATTATGTCATGAAAAGCATTAAAACCACACATGCTTCACTCAGAAATTTCCCTGGGGACAGACTCACTGGGAAAGTGATGCCAAAACTCAGATGAAGAACTCTTGAGCAGTAGTCCCTTTTCCGAGTTGCAGGGAATAACTCCGTTATGACAGGATGAAAGCTTCTGCTGAGGACTCAGTGACACCGGTACCAACGTTTCCATTCTGTTTTGGTTTTACATCTACATTGGCAACCGATCAGTGCAAGCCAAATGTTTTGCACCAATATGCTGATGTAGGATGGCCAAACACTGCTCGTGTTTCAAGTTGAGTTGTGCACATCAGGGTTCACTGCTCAGCCTGGTGTAACTTTTTGACATCTATAAAACAACATGTTTTCACTGTGCTGATCTTAAATGGAACAAAATTCTCTTCCTTTGTATATTGGTTAATCATCCAGATGGGGATATAACATTTTCATGACAATCACCAACAAATGCAAATCATGAGGATATTTGGATATGAGTGAGTAAAGAAAAGGTACAAAGGAGCTCTATGAGATCAGTAAAGGAAAAATAGATAAGATACTAGTAAAATAAAAGCCATTGGAAAAAGGTGAGCAGACATCTGCTGGAAAGTATTCAGAAAGTCACTTTCAGTAGGAGGAGTAAGATAAGCAGCAATGCTCCGGGGGTTTGAGAGTGAACAATAAATGAGACATGGCAGCAGAAGGCACATCAGCTTGCAGCTGGATGCACAGAAGCACACTGTGAAACCGAGCTGTAGACCTCCACGCACCCCTTTGTGTTTGGTATGACTGCTTCCGGACTGCTCCGGACATCCAGCCCTGGATGGGTGTCTTATGGACAAATGGAACCTCATGGAGGTCACAGAGGAGCCACTCAGCTGAGCAGAACTGACTGAAGGAGTGACTCAAAGCATGCAGAGCTTGTGTGGTGACAGAGGAGTAGTGGGACTGATTGAAGCTGGGCAAAAAGTTAAATGAAACAACAGAGTTCCCGTTATCTATCACTGCATGGGCATAGAATCCTGCACGAGAATCACTACCGGAGCGATTTCCAAGAAACACTTAAACCAGGCACATTAAAAAAAAATGCAAACTAACAAGAGAGAGTGCATTTTCGTAGCTTCTTTGATCTCACACATTTCAGTCTTTTCCCTCGTTAGCGGGTTCTGCTGAAAGCCCACACACAGGAAGTCAGACTCGGATGAGTACATTATCCACAGGGTATGAGACTCAGATGTGAATGGAGTTTTTCTATTCCAAATGTGCCACCTGCATCAGTTTCTGATGCCAAAGCGAGGCTGCAGGTATTCTGGGTGGTGAATCCTCGGTCTAAAATTGGTAACCTGATGTCTGAGTCCCCAACACCCTGCGGAACGATAGAGATCTAAGCCACGGGCTGGGACTTACCAACTCTCTGCTCATCCTGGTATCCTCCGTAGTCAGCCACTTCCCTCCGATCCAAGCTGTAGTCGTGCTTGGAGAAGTACTGCACCCCACTGTCCTTCTCCAGGCGGTACCTCTTCAATTCCTGAATGATCTCCATGATGAGATTTAAGAGACTTTGCCTGTCCTTCAGATCCGCGGCGTCGGTTTTCTCTTTGCAGTATCCTGCCGAGAGCACCAAGAGCACCAGCCCCAGCAGCCCAGGAGACCTCAGTCCGCTCATCGCCGGCTGTCCTGCGGGCTGAGCGCGCCGGCGGAACGGAACGGGAGCTCCCCTGTTATCACTGCGAGAGAACAACAGCGGGAGTGGGTCGGAGGCGGGCGGCTCACGGGGGTGAAACGGGGAATATCGGGGGGAGCGGGGAGACCGCTCCGCAGGTCGCATAACGGGGTGGGGGGGGGGAGGGAGGGAGCCCAACTTTCACAAGTTGGCAGCGGGCGGCGGGGCCCGGCAGCACCTGCCCGCTGCCCGCCGCACCGCGCCGCCGGCGTTCGCTCCGGCCGCGTGTGCGCTGCCCGCTGGGCGGCACCGTGGCGGCTGTCAGTCGGCAGCGGCGGGAGCGGGACGGGGAAAGAAGGGCGGCTGCCCCGAGCCGCGTTACCTGCGTGTCCGCGCCGAGGCGAGCTGCGTGCCCCCGGGCAGCGGAGGGGAGTCCTGATTGCCGGCGGCTCGCCGCCCCCCTCCCGGCCCTCTGCTCCCTCCGCATCCAACACCTTACTCCATCGCCGCCAGCCCCGGCGCACCGCTTATATAGGCTATAGGATGGCCATGAGACGGCAGATAGTATCGACTTGGAAGTGGGTGGAAAACAATAAAAGTCCACTTGGCAACCTCGGGAGCGTCGCCGCCGCACAGTTCCCCCCCCCCCCCCCCCCCCCCCCC